>JAXCMG010000060.1:2833602-2845643 GCA_034642415.1 Podarcis siculus
ATAATAATAATAATAATAATAATAATAATAATAATAATAATAATAATTTATTTATCCCCCGCCCATCTGGCTGAGTCTCCCCAGCCACTCTGGGCGGCTCCCAATCGAGTGTTAAAACAATACAGCATTAAATATTAAAAACTTCCCTGAACAGGGCTGCTTTCAGATGTCTTTTAAAGAGAAGATAGCTGCTTATTTCCTTCACATCTGAAGGGAGGGCGTTCCACAGGGAGTACACAGCCACTACCGAGAAGGCCCTCTGCCTGGTTCTCTGTAACCTCACTTCTCTCAGTGAGGGAACCGCCAGAAGGCCCTTGGAGCTGGATCTCAGAGTCTGTGCTGAACGATGGGGGTGGAGATGCTCCTTCAGGTATACTGGACTGAGGCCATTTAGGGCTTTCAAGGTCAGCACCAACACTTTGAATTGTGCTCGGAAACGTATTGGGAGCCAGTGTAGGTCTTTCAAGACTGGTGTAATGTGGTCCTGGCGGCCAATCCCAGTCACCAGTCTGGCTGCCGCATTCTGGATTAATTGCAGTTTCCGGGTCACCTTCAAAGGTAGCCCCACGTAGAGCGCATTGCAGTAGTCCAAGCGGGAGATAACTAAAGTATGCACCACTCCGGCCAGACAGTCTGCGGGCAGGGAAGGTCTCATCCTGCAAACCAGATGGAGCTGGTAAACAGCTGCCCTGGACACAGAGTTGACCTGTGCCTCCATGGACAGCTGTGAGTCCAAAATGACCCCACAGGCTGCGCACCTGGTTCAGGGGCACAGTTACCCCATTCAGGACCAGGGAGTCCCCCACACCTGCCCGCCCCCTGTCCCCCAAAAACAGTACCACTTCAGACCACGGGAGGGGTGCTTCCGTGGACACACCCTCCCCCATACACAGATTTCCCTGCAAACAATAAAGTCGGGTGCAAGGGGAAGTGGTCAAGTACAGCCTTTGACCTGATAGGATTCGGTGTGTGTTCAGAATATATTTTTTCTCCTTCATCTGCAGTCTGAAGGATGTCACTGTCTAGAACAGGCTTCCTCAACCTTGGCCCTCCAGATGTGTTTTTTTTTTTTGCCTACAACTCCCATGATCCCTAGCTAGCAGGCCCAGTGGTCAGGGATGATGGGAATGGTAGTCTGAAAACATCTGGAGGGCCGAGGTTGAGGAAGCCTGGTCTAGAAATTGGCTGGCTGCCTCATCTGCGGTTCGAATCTCCGCAATGGGGTGAGCTCCCGTTGCTCGGTCCCTGCTCCTGCCAACCTAGCAGTTCGAAAGCACGTCAAAGTGCAAGTAGATAAATAGGTACCGCTCCGGCGGGAAGGTAAATGGCGTTTCCGTGCGCTGCTCTGGTTCGCCAGAAGCGGCTTGGTCCTGCTGGCCACATGACCCGGAAGCTGTACGCCGGCTCCCTCGGCCAATAAAACGAGATGAGCGCCGCAACCCCAGAGTCGTCCATGACTGGACCTAACAGTCAGGGGTCCCTTTACCTTTATTACTTATACCTTGCCCGTCTGGCAGGGTTTGCAAACTTCATTCGTGCAGCACAATTTTCTGCCTATTCTTGTCCAAAGCAGTTTAGGTAGGGAGGGGATTATGACCTGGATGTGGTAGCCATGGGTGTGGAGAAAGCATTTCAACACCACCAACCCCAAATTATCGTCAGCTGCACATTTATGGTGTGCAGCTGTAGGAAAATCTGCAGCAAAGGTTTGGAGGTTAATCTTCTGAGTGTCTCTCCCCTTCGCAAAGTGTGGCCTTTTTGGTGGTGATGGGGAGGAGAGCGCTAGGCTAGTAAGCAGCCCCCACAGTCTCTATCAGCTGCAAAACGCCCACACGTATATTTTAAAATCAACAGCATAAGTACAGTATTGGAAACAGGCAGTACAGTTCTTCTGGGAGATGCAGTATGAGCCCATCTTACACAAGGGTTCATTTCCAAGGGCTCCATGTAGACAAGAAAATGGCGTATGCCGAAACCCTGGAACTTCCTGTGGCTAGTGGGTGAGGAGGGGAGAGAGAATTGCACCCCCCCCCCGTACTCCCACAGCCCTTTTAGAACTGGGTAACTCAAGCAGAAACATCACCTTGCCAACAAAGGTCCGTATAGTTAAAGCTCTGGTTTTCCCCGTAGTGATGTATGGAAGTGAGAGCTGGACCATAAAGAAGGCTGATCGCCAAAGAATGGATGCTTTTGAATTCTGGTGCTGGAGGAGACTCTGGAGAGTCCCATGGACTGCAAGAAGATCAAACTTCTCCATTCTGAAGGAAACCAGCCCTGAGTGCTCACTGGAAGGACAGATCCTGAAGCTGAGGCTCCAATACTTTGGCCACCTCGTGAGAAGAGAAGACTGCCTGGAAAAGACCCTGATGTTGGGAAAGATGGAGGGCACAAGGAGAAGGGGACGACAGAGGACGAGATGGTGGGACAGTGTTCTCAAAGCTACCAGCATGAGTGTGACCAAACTGCGGGAGGCAGTGGAAGACAGGAGTGCCTGGTGTGCTGTGGTCCAGGGGGTCACCAAGAGTCGGACACGACGAAACAAAAACAACACCTCGGGTTACAGATGCTCCAGGTTACGCATTTTCAGGTTGCACACTGCACCAAATCCAGAAGTACCAGAATGGGTTACTTCCAGGTTTCGGCGCTCGCGCATGCACAAAAGTACTAAATTGCTCTTTGCACATGAGCAGAAGTGGCAAATCGCGACCCGCGCATGCGCAGACACGGATCACGTTCGCAACCCACGGTTCCACTGTAAAGGGAATCAGGATTCTAGAGGCTGCAGGTTTAAAAGCAAAAGGAGTGTTATTCCAGAAGACACAAAGCATGCACCTCAAGTGGCTGTCACCCTGTGTACCACTGCAAAATCTAATATTTCACTGCCAGGGGTGTGGCTGTGTGAGGATGCAGTTCCAGCTCTCCTGGCGCAGAAGCCACCTCTGTTTTCCCCAGCCCTTTTACTATCCCACCTCTCAAACATCAACAAATAATATTTCCCAAATCTGCAAACAAAAAACCAACCCACTGTTCTGCACGCATGGCTGTGCAACCAAGTAGAAGGCAGGCCATTAAGGATAAATTAACGTCAGTGAGCAATGTGCCGCTTCAGGATCGGATTGCTGCAATGCACTCTGTGTGGGGCTTCCCTTGCGCTCCATCCAGAAGTTGCAGCGCTGTCACCGACAGGAGGGAAACCCTGTCGGAATACAACACCTGCGCTCGGAGACCTGCGCCGGTTGCCCAGTTGCTGCCGGGCAAAGTTCAAGGTGCTACTATTAGTATATAAAGGCCTTAACTGCTTGGAGCCAGTTTCGTTGCAGGATTGCATAACCCATATAGGCCCACTCGACTCCTGCGACCCGCAGAACTGGCACCATTCTACGTGCCGCGCAATATTCGATCCATGTTGGTAAGAAATTCATCTTTTAGTGAGTGTGGCATTACCGAAACTCTGGAACCCACCATCTACAAATGCCTTCACTGTATTTTTTCCAGGGCCTGCTTAAGATGTTTCTAGTTTTAGGTAGGTTGGTCTGCCGTAGCTGAAACAAAATAATAAAATTCCTTCCAGTAGCATCTTAGAGACCAACTAAGTTTGTTATTGGTGTGAGCTTTCGTGTGCATGCACACTTCTTCAGATACATGCATGCACACGAAAGCTCACACCAATAACCAATTTACTTGGTCTCTAAGGTGCTACTGGAAGGAATTTTATTATTTTGTTAAAATGTTTCTGTTTAGGAAAGCCTATCCAAAGATGTAGAAGCTGCACATCTCTTCTCAGCTACTGTTGATTTTAATAATCTTTTGAATGTTTTTACATACTTGGGTTTAACTGTTTTTTAACAAAAATATTAATGTTTTATTCTATATTTCTGTACACTGCTTAGCCCCGCCCCCTACAAATAAGAGACAAGTCTTCTTAAATAAATAAATGATTTTTTAAAAAATCTGTCTGTTGCAGCATAAACAACCAAGAGTCTTGTGGCACCACCTTAAAAGCTAATAATTTCATGGTTAGGAAAGAGCCTCCTTCACTAGGCTGGCCTGTGAAAGCTGTTGCCACGGGAAAATTTCATTTAGTCTCTAAAAGGTGTCACAACATATTGAAATTAAGATTTGTTTTTCAATGTATTTGATAGCTTTGTTTTTTCCTGGAATCAAGAGAGTTATAATTACATCGGGGGGAGTCTGGGTACTTCTGTTAAATGATGGATCAGTTGCATATGTTTATCTATGCAGCTGTAATTTTCATTATATTTAAGTGCCACAAGACTCTTATCTTCTCCTAAAAGTTTCCTTCCAATATGAGAAAGCGGGGCCTGATCCAGGGAGGTCCAGTGCAGTTTGGGGCCTGATCCAGCGAGGCCCAGCACACACACACACACTTCTACTTAGGGCAGTGCAGTTAGCCAAGCCTTGGAAAACCCCGTGCCACCCTGGGGAAACAAAGACATCAGCCACAAATCTGTCACCAGTGCCTCTCTGTTTCTGGCTAGGAGATTCTGCAACTGCTCTGATTAAAGAAATTAAATCAAGTCTAAATTTCTACCAACTCAAAAAACAACAACCAGCTTTAAAGAAACACAGATACTGCTGAAAACAATTAGACCCGTCGCAAGAGCTGTCCTCCTTAGTGAGCCTGTGGTTTAACTAAGGAGCTGGTTTTTTGCATTCTTCATTCTAGTGATACAATTTAAGTTCCTTTCCACATGAGAGAATTGTAACCCAACACCACACACACACACGTACATTGTCTGTGCTTTCCCAGAAGCACACCTGGGCTGATGAAAACAAAGGCGCCAAGACACCGCAACTTTCACGCAAAAACCCGCACGGCTCTTGAGAGCACTCGCTCAAATGCGCAGCCTGCGACATCTCCCAACATCGTTCCTAAAAGCCGGCAGCGCTTGGGTTTCGGGTTGAAGCCTGGTTGGCAAGCCAGAACATGCAATGGCCCACAAGGCAGGAGACTTGGGAGGGAGGAAGCCTTGAAATATGTGCCCCACGGCAGCAACCACTGTTCCTCGCCCAGCCGGCCACCTCGCCCTTCGGATCCCCACGCTGCCTGTGTCTCTCAGCAGCCAGGCTGGGCCTGAAAAGGGGAAGCCTGGCACATCTGGGCACTAGCACATCTGGGGCTGGGTAAGCCCACACAGCTGGAAACCACCCTTGCCACTGCCCCTGAACGTCTTGCCTCCTACCTTTCTGCCCACCTTCAAAGCCAGGGCTGTCTGGAGGGTCCCAAAGCACCACTGCCTCTCACGCGAGGGTCCCGCTTCTCCTGGGCATGGGGGGCAAGAGGTCAGGGCCGCAGCAGCTGCCTGGTTGTCCCTGTAGGCCCCATGCACCAAGCGCACCCTCCTTCCCCTCTCCGACTTCCTGGTTGCGCCTGCCCTGAAGCTATGTGCGAGTGTGTCAGACCTTCCCCAGCCGACTGCCAGAGCTGTAATATTCCTCCAAGCATGCAGGGATCCTGCCTTGGCAAGCAAGGCGAAGACTTTTCCCCCCACCCTTCCTTTTCGCAACAGCTCTCTTGTTCGAAAAAGGTCGGGGAGACTCACCTGAGGTAGATCCGGGCTGATCTTTTTGCAGTTGGCTCTCTCTTTCTCTCTGCCTTCCAGGGAGATTTTCCTCCTGCGAACCAGAGCAGGTGAACAGAACTTTTGAGCTGGCTGCCTGGGCAAATTGCTGGAGCTGAGTGGGAGGGATGATTCGGTCTGGCGGTGTGTTTTTCCTTCTCCCCCCCCCCCCCTCACTTTTTTCTTTCTTTCTTTTTCTGGTTTCTTTTTTGCACATCTAACCACTCCCCTATTTCTGTCTGCCCACTTCCTTAAAGAGCTCAGAGGAGGAGGAGTGTGTGTGAAACCAGGGCATGAATATTCTACAAGTGGGGACTACTTCCGTCATAACGGCAAGCAGACAAAACAAAAATCTTGGGTCTGCCTGTCCCAGAAAAGAAGGGAGATATGGCCTGCGATGGGTTCTCTTTCGTGGAAGCAGCTTCTGTGGGTGTAGCAGCATGCAAGCTTTCGAGTCACACAAGAGTCTGCCAGCTACCAGATAAAGAATTCTGCGTAATACTGGTGTTTGCACATTCTAATGGCAATCGGATAGTACCTTTGAACAGATCTCCTAGCAGTGACCCAAATTTAAAGCTTAAGCATGGCAAAACCAAAACCAAACCCTGGCATTTTTTTAAAAAAGGAATGGAGTTGCATTCTGAGCTAACATCTTCCAACCCTGACAATGGGTGGAGAAGGTATTCTTATAAAGCACTTGCAAAATAAGTGTGCCCCGTTCTCAGGATTGAGTAGCAAATCTGGAACAGAAGGAAAGCCTGGCTGCTGCACCAGACCAGCGGCCCATTGTTTATTTTATTTATATTGTATTTATTAAATTTCTATACTGCTCCTCACCCGAGGATCACAGGGCGCTTTGCAATATAAAAACACAAGAACCGTTATACCATCTATCTTGCCACCCTCTTTTCACAGCGGCCAACCAGACGCTTAGTTGCAGAGAAAAAAAGAATGCTTTAACGGTTTTCAAAATGAATCAGATGCCGATGGAAACCTGCTCTTCTTCTTCTTCTTCTTCTTCTTCTTCTTTTGAAAAACATGAAGGTTTAGAATGTTGACTTGGGGGAGCAGAGCGAGGTGCCTGGGCCAGTTTGTTTGGGTTTTCTTCTTTGCAGAAATGTAGGCTCAAGGCCACCAGACTCCTTGTGGTTTTAGCTACACGACTTTTGAGAAAAGGCAATAGTTCAATGGTGGAGGATCTTTTTTGCATGCAAAAGGTCCCAGGTTCAAACCTCTGCCTGAGACCCCTGAAAGTCACTGAGCTAGATGGATCAGGGGGTCTCACTTCCTATATTCCTACGTGTTGGGTTCCAGCCTTCAACCAACAAGAAACTGGTGGGTTCTGTGTCTTGAAAGTGCTAGAAATGAACAGTCTTTATCTCCCTGCCGCCACTACCCCTCAGTTGCCACCTAGACCAGCTCTAGGCACCATGCTCAAATCCAGAGAACGCCACCTTGACAGCAGGATTTATTTTTTGCAAGCCTAGAGTGGGAGATGAGGCTCTCTGCCTTGCAAGTCAGATGTTCCCAGCTAGCCAGAAGGGCAGATGGGTCAAGGGGTTGAGCTGGTGTGTTTTCTCCAAAGGGCTTTGGAGGAATAACAGAGCCTGTTCCCTGTAGGTTTTGCCATGTTATGCTGGATCCGTAACCCGCTCTAAAAGGGAGCATTGACATTGCAAAAAATCTCCCCTGCAGCTTGGCTTTTAGAGAACTCGTGTAAGCGAACCAAGCTACATGGAGCAAGGGGAGTTCTGCTGAATCCAGCCTCTTCTTCGGAGCAGCTAACAGGCAAAGCCAGGAAAGGCAGAGACTGCAAATAGCAGCTTCTCTTCCCCCACATCACAGCCCTCTGGTGACAACCAGCCTCTGGGACCCAATGGAACAAAAAAGTCAATTCGCAGCATTTTTCCTTCTCCCCCTCCAAGACCTTGAGAAACCTCTGAGCAAAGCTCCGCACATCACCACTTCCTCCTCTAAAAAGGCAAAACTAGGAAATATTGAAGAATGCTACCCAGCAACCCTAGAACACTGGGGTAGGGAAGCGTTTATTCCCATTTCCCGTCACTTAAAAGCATGAACTTACTTTTAAAAGGGTTCCCGTCCGTCTTTCAAACAAGCCACTGTTCCAAGTGATGCCTGTGGAAGGAGGCAGGTGAATTCTGAGGGATGTGATGGGGGACTTGGAAAGATTTCAGAGTTAAAAATAACAGCACAGAGAACACCCACACACCCCACGGGTTCTTGTGCATGTGCTGCCACCACGTGGTCCTGAAGGGTAGAAGCTGAGAATGAGAGAATGTGCGTACTTACATGAGAAGGGACCTTCCTGAATCTAAAAACCAAAGCCTCATTCTCTCTTTTTTTTAAATAAAGTTTTTTATTGATACAACAAGAAAAAAGAAGAAAAAACACAAATACCAAATTACACACAAGAATAACCATAGACACATAATTTTCTTAGCAAATAATAAAACATCTATTGGTCTTAACACTAAAGACCCAACCTCCCATCTATTCCATATTTCAGATTCATATTACTTATTGCCAATACACACTTTTATCATAATTAAACTTATTCTTAATAAATCTAATTTATTATATCTACCTTGCAACTATTACTGAAGTTCCTCGAATGCTGCAGCAGAATTTAAACTACTATATTTATTTTTCAGATATTCTTTGAAAACCTCCCATTTTGAAACAAATTCCTGTTTTGATTTATTCTTTATTTTTTCTGATGAACCATCTAATTCGGCATATTCTGTCAGCTTTTGGATCCAATCTTGTATAGAGGGGATTTCATTACTCTTCCATTTTGCCGCGATCAGAACTCTTGCTGCCGCTGTCGCCTATAAAAAGATACCCTTCCTCTTTTGTGGAATATCCAAATCTGTTATTCCCAAGTCAAAGCCTCATTCTCAATGCATCAGACTGCAAGTGGGACAAGGGGGTTTGTGTGACTGAATGCAATTCCTTTCAAAATGATTATGATGATACTGACACATCCCTGCAGTTAGAAAGCTAGCTTCTCAGGGACAATGGTACTAGCCTTGCCGTCTCCCTGATAGGCTAGTTTTCTGTGTGTGAGGAACTGTTTCATATGGAAGGACGTCCCATCGTGTGAGCCTCTACTGGCTGTCTGAAGTGGCACAGTCCATGTCCCCCATAAATCTGAACAGAAGAGCGGTGATTCTTGAATGATTCGCACCCCCAGGATGTTCCTCTGCAAGGTGGTCCATTTGTGCAGTTGGATGTCCGCAGATATCTTGCATGGTTCAGTTTGTCAAAGGCAAAAAGCACCCTGGGATCTCCAAAATAACGCAAAGGAAATTTTGCTGTCAGTTCCCCTTCTGAGATACATGCAGAGAGTCCAGCAAGTCAATATCCCAGAGTCTGGACCATTCTACAGTACTGGCCCCGACTTGGTGGAACGCTCTGTCACAAGAGACTAGGGCCCTCCGGGACTTGACATCTTTCCGCAGGGCCTGCAAGACAGAGCTGTTCTGCCTGGTCTTTGGTTTGGACTCAGTCTGACCCTTATGTTTCCCTCCCCTTACGGTTTTGATCTATGGGCTACTTTTAAAATGAGGCTGCATTTTAAATTGCATTTTAACCTGTATTTTAATTCCCCCCTATTGTGTTTTTACTGTAATTTTACTGGTGTTAGCCACCCTGAGCCCTGACTGAGGAGGGCGGGGTATAAAAAATTATTATTATTATTATTATTATTATTAGGGCAGCGGGAGCCTGCGGGCGCCCAAGCCACTGTGTCACTCCCAGGAGAGTCACGGGGCTCGGGCACGCTGCAGGCCCCGCACTGAGTGCCACCCAGCATTTTGTCACCCCCCACCTCAGTGGTGACACCCGGGGCAGATCGCACCCACTGCCTCCCCTTCCTCCGCCCCTGCTGTGAGGTTAAATGAGAGCTATCACAGGTAAGAAGGAGCAAATTTGCTTTCTCCTGCTCTGCAGGGTAGGACTCGAACCAATGGCTTCAAGTTACAAGAAAGGAGATTCCAACTAAAAATCAGTGGCGTACAAATTATTATTATTATTAAATATATCTTTATTAATTAAAAATAAATACATTTATGAGAAAACAGACGTACATATAACAAACATACAGCCAAACAAATAAATAACAGGAAAATCAAACAAACCACCACACTATAAGATAAAAAGGTAAAGGTAAAGGTACCCCTGACCATTAGGTCCAGTCGTGGCCGACTCTGGGGTTGCGGCGCTCATCTTGCTTTATTGGCCGAGGGAACTGGCGTACAGCTTCCGGGTCATGTGGCCAGCAGGACTAAGCAGCTTCTGGCGAACCAGAGCAGCGCATGGAAACGCCGTTTACCTTCCCGCTGGAGCGGTACCTATTTATCTACTTGCCCTTGGACGTGCTTTCAAACTGCTAGGTTGGCAGGAGCAGGGACCGAGCAACGGGAGCTCACCCCGTTGCGCGGTTTCGAACCACCGACCTTCTGATCGGCAAGTCCTAGGCTCTGTGGTTTAACCCACAGCACCACCCGTGTCACAAGAAGATTAATATAATTATCATCATATATACTCCTGATACTGAACACAATTATAAAACTTATAGATAAATTTAAAACTGACTTCTAATTAACCTCACTGTACTTTGGACGAGATGGTGGGACAGTGTTCTCGAAGCTACCAGCATGAGTTTGACCAAACTGCGGGAGGCAGTGGAAGACAGGAGTGCCTGGCGTGCTCTGGTCCAGGGGGTCGCGAAGAGTTGAACACGACTAAACGACTAAAACAACAACAACTTTATCTATCCATTACTTTATACCGCAGTTGTGTGTGTGTGTGTAATTATTATTATTATCAGCAAAGCATGAAACTCTTAATCTCAGGATCGTTGGTTCAAGCCCCACATTGGGGTTGGACTAGATGACTCTTGGGTCCCCTCCAACTCTACAATTCTACGATTTTATGAAAACCAATATTCATTTCATCATCCTGCAAAAAAATCTACAGAACTCAAGCAACCTCCAGCTAGATCAGGGGCAAAACATAAATGGTTATCCACATTTATTTCCTGGTTTCTGTCCTTGCTCCTAAGTTTGTCCTTGCATACTTACATGTGGCCTCCTCTTATTATCAAGATCGCTCTGTATTTTGTCTATCTTTGCTAACCAGCGGTTATTTGGCTTCGATATGGCTCTTGAGTACAACTTACTCACTCAGGCTCTTATCACACCGCTCTCTAAATGTGCCATGGGTCAATTTCTGTTTTGCCATCTGCCTTTGCACACAAGGTAGGCTCGCTTGCTTAGATTATTTGGAACAATCTGCTTTTGGACCGACTGTTAAATGATGCCCAGGGAAGTGAATTACCATATTTTTTGCTCTATAACACTCACTTTTTGCTAGTGGAAATGTGTGTGCATCTTATGGAGCGAATGCAGGCTGCACAGCTATCCCAGAAGCCAGAACAGCAAAAGGGATCGCTGCTTTCACTGCGCAGCGATCCCTCTTGCTGTTCTGGCTTCTGAGATTCTGAATATTTTTTTATTGCTTTCCTCCTCCAAAAACTGGGTGCGTCTTATGGTCTGGTGCGTCTTATAGAGCGAAAAATACGGTATGTGGGATAAGCCATGGGGGTGTGGTTAATGCAAGTTTGGGTACTTTCTGCAACTGCAGAGAGCACCCTTATTTTCCTTTTTAAAACAATGTAAATTTTTATTCGTTTTAACATATCATTTTCAACAGTAATTAAACATAATTTTACATCTTATACAGGTTTTTTTTTACTTCCATCAATCACATCTGAAAAATTTCCAGTCTAATCACTTAGTATACATTTCTTACTTTCACTATTACATTTAAATCTCATAACTAACATCTCTCTTCTTTTCCTATTTTACAATGTTTCGTATATTTCTCCTTACAAAACTTCTTGTAGTCCTACTAACGTAGTTTGTTGATTACAGTTGATCTTCAAATAGTTCGTTTATTTCTTCCAATCTTCTGTGAATCTCTGGTCCCACAGGTTTTGAATCCTTCCTGTCATTTTCTCTAATTCTAAATAGTCCATTAATTTCGTCTGCCATTCTTCTCTCGTCGGAATTTCTTCTTGCTTCCATTTTTGGGCTAACAAGACTCTTGCTGAGGTTATTGCATATAAAAACAATTTAACATCTTGTCTATTGATATCCTCACCTATAATACCAGGCACTCTTATTTTCCAACCCAGGTAAGGAACTTTTTTCAGTCCAAGGGCCACATATCGTTGTAGAGAATCTCCCAGGGGCCACATTCCAGTGGTCCTCAGGCTCAGAAGCTAAAGTAAAAACCAGGAGACATCATTTTTTTTAAAAAGAATGCATGTTTTATCAAGGATATAATTTTTATTTCAATCAGTTCTGGTGATTGGCAAGGTGGAATATGTTGGGATACTGCCAGGGAGATAACGTCCATCTGAGCCCCCAAGCC
>JAXCMG010000060.1:2845653-2873152 GCA_034642415.1 Podarcis siculus
TCACAAAAGCCTGCTCCCTCTTAAGGTGGAACGGAAATATCCTAACAGAATATATATCCCACATTCCCAGCATCAGGGTCTTTTCCAGGGAATCTCCTCTTCTCATGAGGTGGCCAAAGTCTTGGAGCCTCAGCTTCAGGATCGGTCCTTCCAGTGAGCACTCAGGGCTGATTTCCTTCAGAATGGATCGGTTTGATCTTCTTGCAGTCCATGGGACTCTCAAGAGTCTCCTCCAGCACCATAACTGCCAGCCAATTTCTAGCTGATTATCCCAAGCTGGAATTCTACAAAGGGAGTGTGGAGGAGCATAGGAAGGATAATAAGAACCAAGTAAACTCTCTATGAAAATGATGTATAGATGGCATATACCACTGGTTAAATTGGGGAAAATGTATAAAAATGAACAGAAAGAGTGTTGGAGGTGTGAAGTGGAAGGTACGTTTTACCATATGTGGTGGGATTGCAAAAAGGTAAAAGTCTACTGGGAAATGATATATAATGATTTGAAGAAAATGTTGAAAATAACTTTTGCAAAAAACCCAGAAGTCTTTCTACTAAACATTAGTGGTGCTGTGGGTTAAACCACAGAGCCTAGGACTTGCCGATCAGAAGGTTGGTGGTTCGAATCCCCGCGACGGGGTGAGCTCCCGTTGCTCGGTCCCTGCTCCTGTCAACCTAGCAGTTTGAAAGCACGTCAAAGTGCAAGTAGATAAATAGGTACCGCTCCTGCGGGAAGGTAAAAGGCGTTTCCGTGCGCTGCTCTGGTTCGCCAGAAGCGGCTTAGTCATGCTGGCCACATGACCTGGAAGCTGTACGCCGGCTCCTTCGGCCATTAAAGCGAGATGAGCGCCGCAACCCCAGAGTCAGTCACGACTGGACCTAATGGTCAGGGGTCCCTTTACCTTTATACCGAAAGAAAAGAGGTCTCTCTTTATGCATGCCACTACAGCTGCGAGAATGCTGATTGCACAAAATTGGAAGACGGGAGAAATACCAACTAAAGAACAATGGCAAGAGAAGTTGATGAACTATGCAGAGCTGGCAAAAATGACAGACAGACTACGAGAAAAAGACAACAGCGACTTTGAAAACGAATGGGAACCATTTATATCTGCAGAAACAAAGGAAGTCTATAGACTTGATGGCAGGATTTAAATAAACATTCACATCATTAGTATTAGAAGATGTGTAGAAGATAGGGAAATAATATGGTGGACTTCTTTTTATTTTTAGGTTTTTAGGTTAGATGTTATTGTATAAGTATACTATTAGCATAGCTGTCAACTGTCCCTTATTTGGCAGGAAAGTCCCTTATCCCAGCGCTGTGTCCAGGCTGCTTATTGATGATGTCCCTTAAATTTCCCGGGTTTCAAAGGAAGCAGCTCCGCTCCCTCCCTCCCTTCCGGCCGGGGAGGAAGGAGGCTCCAACTGTGTTGCTTGGCTGCGTTGCTCACCCAATAAGGAGTCTAAGAACGACTGGGGGTTGGAGCTTGCATGCCTTGTGCCGATCAAATCGGCTGCGTTGCCTGGGGACTCGCCTTTGCTCAGCGCTTCCCAGCGGAGAGGTGATGGTGGTTTTCCTTGCTGCATCCCCTTTGCCAGGTTGCTGCGCTGTGGGAACCACCGCTTGAGGCTTCGTTTGGCTGCTGGCTGGGCTTTCTGCCTTTGGCTTGGAGGGGCTCAGAAGTCGAACATACCTGTGCTCTGAAAATCCCTTATTTTGGCTGCTGATCCCTTATTTCCGAGGCTGCTGGTCCCTTATTTTCAAATCTGTAAGTTGACAGCTATGACTATCAGCAATTTTCTTTTATGAGGAAGCAAGGTGGGTGAAAGGAGAAACAAACCAGAAGCGGAAGTTGGGGGAAGCCCTGGAGGGGAGGGAGGGAGGAATGAATAGAATGTTATGGATATGAGGTGTATGCAATGAATGAAAAACTGAATAAAAATTATTTTTTTAGAAAAAGAACCGAGTAAACTCTGAGCCATGCCCCTTGCCTTTCATGGCAAGCTTCCCAGAGCCCACAGGGAGGTTCAGGTGGTGAGTCTGTGACAGACTCCTCACTCATCTCCTCATCCTGGTGAGGTATGTAGGTCAGTAGTATGAAGTTCTGTTTACGGATGGAAAACTGGAGTGACAGGGACACCTTTGGGCGTTTATTGTTCACGCATGATGCTTACCCTGCCCTGGAGCTTCTTTCTCTGCGTGTCTCTCGCTGTATATTTATGCAGGCATGTGATCGTTCTCAGTGCAGAACAGAAAGCTGAGGAGAGGCAACTGTTGATGTGAATGGCAATCCTGCCTTGCCTGGTTAGAGGAACGCGGGGACCTTAAAGACTTGGTTGGATCAGATAACAGAATTGTAAATTTTGAAGGGACCCCTGAGGGCCATCTAGTCCAACCCCTTGCAACATAGGAGTTGAGGCTGTTGCTCAGCAGCAGAAGACACGGCTTGTGTGCAGCAAGACTCAGATTTAATCCCTACCTAAAAGGACTCCCCAGGATCACAGCTAGAAAACACCCCTTCCATTCCTGGCACCTCAGAGGGCCCCACCATTAGAAAACCCTTGGCCAATGGTTTGACTCATCCTAATGCAATTTCATGGGACGCGGGTGGCGCTGTGGGTTAAACCACAGAGCCTAGGACTTGCTGATCAAAAGGTCGGCGGTTCGAATCCCCATGACGGGGTGAGCTCCCGTTGCTCGGTCCCTGCTCCTGCCAACCTAGCAGCTCGAAAGCACGTCAAAGTGCAAGTAGATAAGTAGGTACCACTCTGGCGGGAAGGTAAACGGCGTTTCCATTCGCTGCTCTGGTTCGCCAGAAGCAGCTTAGTCATGCTGGCCACATGACCCGGAAGCTGTACGCCGGCTCCCTCGGCCAGTAAAGTGAGATGAGTGCCGCAACCCCAGAGTCGGCCACCACTGGACCTAATGGTCTTTACCTTTACCTTTAATGCCCAACCTGTCAGGGGACATACCCTAAAAGCCAGTACAGTGTACCCTGGTTCTCAAACACCTTGGTACTCCAACAACTTTGAACCCAAACACTGCAAACCTGCAAGTAAGTGTTCCGGTTTGCGATTTCCCCCCCGGAAGCTGAACATGCTCCATTTTGAGTGTTACACTTCCAATTTGAGTGTTACACTGAGGTCTGTCTGTTTTTGCTATTTATTTTGCATTTTTGTTTTGGCGGCTCTTTTTTGTTTTGTGACTGTGACTCTCGTGGAACCCAGTTCAGCTACTGATTGATTGATTGATTGTGTGACTGCAGTACAGTGGATGCTCGGGTTGCAAATGTGATTCATGCGGGAAGCATGTTCACAACCCGCCGCGTCGCGTCTGTGCACGTGCAGGTCGCGATTTGGCGCTTCTGCACATACGCAAAGCGTGATTTAGCGCTTCCGTGCAAGCGCAAGCACCAAAACCCGGAAGTACTGGTAACCCGTTCTGATAACCTTCTGGTAACCTTCTGATCAGAAAGCCCTAGGCTCTGTGATTTAACCCACAGTGACACACACGCCCTAACAGGTTGGGCATTAAGTAACATTAAATAACAGTAGTGACACGCGCAAGTCTAGGCAGTGTGCATGGATGTTCATGGCTTGCCCAGATGTCAAGACCCACCCACCTCGCCGGCCTCACGGATGCGGTTCAGAGGAAAGCAGAACAACATGTTTTGCACCAGCTTGGCAGCAAAAGTTGCAGAAAGGAGGTGTACAAGGCGCCATCCAGCCCCGAGGGCCTGCTGGCGGTTCCCTCACTGTGAGAAGTGAGGTTACAGGGAACCAGGCAGAAGACCTTCTCCGTAGTGGCAACCACCCTGAGGAATGCCCTCCCATCAGATGTCAAGAAGATAAGTTAACAAGACAACCTTTAGATGACATCTGAAGGCAGCCGTGTAAAGGGAAGTTTTTAATGTTTTTGCATGTTTTTATATATGCTGGAAGCCACCTAGAGTGGCTGGGGCCAAGTCAGATGGGCGGGATACAAATAATAAAATAACAATAATTAAAAGCCTCCCTAGAATCAAGGCCCGTATAGTTAAAGCTATGGTTTTCCCAGTAGTGATGTATGGAAGTGAGAGCTGGACCATAAAGAAGGCTGATCGCCGAAGAATTGATGCTTTTGAATTCTGGTGCTGGAGGAGACTCTTGAGAGTCCCATGGACTGCAAGAAGATCAAACCCATCCATTCTGAAGGAAATCAGCCCTGAGTGCTCACTGGAAGGACAGATCCTGAAGCTGAGGCTCCAAAACTGTGGCCACCTCATAAGAGAAGAGAAGACTCCCTGGAAAAGACCTTGATGTTGGGAAAGATGGAGGGCACAAGGAGAAGGGGACGACAGAGGACGAGATGGTGGGACAGTGTTCTCGAAGCTACCAGCATGCGTTTGACCGAACTGCGGGAGGCAGTGGAAGACAGGAGTGCCTGGCATGCTCTGGTCCATGGAGTCACGAAGAGTCGGATACAACTAAATGACTAAACAACAACAAGAGAATCAAGTTCTCAGGGACACTAACAGCAAAAACAAAGGCCAAATTTTAATGCATACAATAAAACTCACAGTGTCAAAGCGACATCAAAGCAGTTTGCAGTTCTGAAGCCTGACGAGGCAGGACCCGCCTTTGGCCAAGCCAGACAGAGTGTCTTCCCCTAATACTAGATTTTCTAGTTCGAGATGCATCAAAGACAGTTTTGCATCCTGCTCCCTGGAGAGTTTGCAGTTCTTGCCCCTTTTGCACCCTCCGCCTGCCAACCACGCTTCCTTGCTCCCGGTCGGGGTGGGGAGAGGTTTCGCCCGCCTCCTTGGTGTCTGGCTCCATGCCCCAAACACCTTGACCTAATTTCTCTGCCAACCTGGAAGCCTCCTTTGGCACAGGTATGAGATCTGGCTGGCTCAACCGGCTCGGAGCAGCTGCCTTTCCCCAGCTTGAGCTGGGCGGAGCCTGCAGCCCCGTCCGACTCGCCTCCGGGACATAAAAGGAAAGACGGAGGCTCGCGACCTCTTTTGCTCTGCAACCGGGGGGGTTGCCAGCTACTTTTGCAAAAAAAAAAGAAAGAGGGAGTCATCTGCAAACGGTGGCCATGGCTTCCTTGTTCGCGGGCGAGCTGGCCCGCAGCCCCCGCCGCCGAAGGAGCACCAGGACTTGCTGCCAGAGGTGCCTGCCTGCTTTGCCCAGCAACGAGCCAAGGTAAGGGACGGGAGGAGATCCGGGGTGGGAGAGGGATCCCCTGCCCCGAGGATGCTGCAAGGATGCTCGACCAGCAGCCCACGTGGCCCGACCTGGTAAGCCGCCGAGGCCGGAGCGGTGGCTTCACCATTCGGTCCTCTGCGCCTGGCAAACTTGGCTCCGGAGTCGCTCCTGATCGCCTGCCAATAACGGCCGGTTTACACCAGTAGCGCGCGCGTTTTCCTTCGTCCCTTCCCAGCGCCTCTCGGATTGGAAAGCGAAGACGCGGCTAAGGTTGCGTCCCCCGCTCTTTTATTCCCATTTTAAGTAAAGAGGTCGCTTCAGCTCTCTAGTTAGGAAACATCCCCCCCCCCTTTTTTTTTTCCGTTTTTAAAAAAAAACACCCCCCTTCTTTTTTCTAGTTGGAAAACATCTGGTTTCCTCCCCCCCCCGCCCCTTTTATTCCGGGGTTGTTGTGTTTTAAAAATGAGAATAAAAGCTCGCTTCTGCTTTCTGTCGCGCGTAGAAGATGCAGCCCCAGCCCAAGTTAGCGTGGACTCCGAAGCAAATCCCGTGGAGCCCAACAATATTTGCTCCAAAATGATTCGTTGCATTACACCCCACCTCCCTTCCCTGGAGTTCAAAGTGGCCCATGTACATAGTACATTTTATCCTCACATCCCTGTCTACAGGGTGACTGGCCAGTAAACTTCATGACCGGGTGTGGGGTGGAATTTGAACCCCGGTCTCTCCCAGTTCCTAGTCCCCAAACAGATTGCATGTTTGCAAAACTGTAGCCCCTGTTAAGTTTCTCAAATCGAAACGCCCTTGAATCGAATTTTGACCATCCGGAACGTTCGAAGAGGTTTACTCCGGAGCGAGTGTGTCTAGACACGCGGGCGCAAGCCCCTCCTTCCGCGGAAGCGTGTTTGGGATGGGGACCGCGGAAACCCAAAGCCGCTCCCTACGAAGTCCAGTTTTGCCAGAGTGCTCAGCATTCAAGGGTGGGGGGCTTTGAAGAGACCCTAGGAAACCCGGGGCAGTTACTCCCGAGTAAACGCTCTCCTGGGGTTGCTGCTCAGCCGCTTGCAAGAGCAAGGCCTGTTCCTGAGTCAAGGCGGCGCAGAAGGGAGCGCGCAAAATCCACTTCTCCGCCTCCGGGGCTTTCCTATTCGCTGCGTCAATTCCTGCTCAAGAGGAAACCCATTTCCAGCTCCAGAGGCTTGGAAAGATGCCCTGGATGGGCGGCACCCGCTCCTTTTCCCACTGGCCCCGTGCGCTGTCAGTCAGAATCAGTTTCCGTATTCAAATGACAAAATAAACTAGGGTGGGGCTTGGGCTGGAAAGTTTATTAGCAGCCTGCAGCTGTGAGTCATAAGCTGGGGGAGCAGCAACAGCTGGTTGTCTCTTGGATATTTGCAACTGAGTTGTTCCTTTTTCTCTTGCAGCAAACCCATGGCCAAGCAAGCCTCTTTTGCCCGGTCCGTGCCCCCTGCTACTACCATCAAGGAGGAGCTGCTGTGCCCCATCTGCTACGAGCCCTTCAAAGACGCCGTCACCCTCCGCTGCGGGCACAACTTTTGCAAAGGCTGCGTGAGCCGGTCCTGGGAGGACCAGGCCCACCATGTCTGCCCGGTGTGCAAGGCAGCCTGCTCCCCTGAGGAGCTCCGCACCAACCACACCCTGGCCAACATTGTGGAGATGTTCCTCTTGCAGGAGAAGAAACAGCAGCAGCAGCAGGGTGAGGCTGGGGAGTCCTCTGCCCGCTGTCCGGTGCACGGAGAAGAAGCCAAGCTCTTCTGCCTGGAGGACAAGGAGCTGGTCTGCTTTGTGTGCCAAAGCTCCAAGCAGCATGCGGACCACAGGATGAAGCCCGTGGCAGAGATGGCCAAGAACTACAGGGTAAGCTCCCCTGGGCGTCTGGATGGTGCAAGAAGGTCCTCTAAGAGTTGGCCGGCTCTCCTTCATTTGAGGTTTCTAAGCAGACCTTAAAGGGACGCGGGTGGCGCTGTGGTCTAAACCCCAGAGCCTAGGGCCGGCCGATCAAAAGGTCGGCGGTTCGAATCCCCACGACGGGGTGAGCTCCCGTTGCTCGGTCCCTGCTCCTGCCAACCTAGCAGTTCAATAGCACGTCAAAGTGCAAGTAGATAAATAGGTACCACTCCGGTGGGAAGGTAAATGGCATTTCTGTGCGCTGCTCTGGTCGCCAGAAGCGGCTTAGTCATGCTGGCCACATGACCCGGTAGCTGTACGCCAGTTCCCTCGGCCAATAAAGTGAGATGAGCGCCACAACCCCAGAGTCGGTCACGACTGGACCTAATGGTCAGGGCTCCCTTTACCTTTAAAATGCACTTAAAATGGATGTGGGTGGCGCTGTGGGTGGCACTGTGAGTTAAACCACAGAGCCCAGGGCTTGCTGATCAGGTCAGCGGTTCGAATCCCCATGATGGGGTGAGCTCCCGTTGCTCAGTCCCTGCTCCTGCCAGCCTAGCAGTTTGAAAGCACGTCAAAGTGCAAGTAGATAAATAGGTACTCTGGCGGGAAGGTAAACGGCGTTTCCGTGCACTGCTCTGGTTCGCCAGAAGCTGCTTAGTCATGCTGGCCACATGACCTAAGCTGTATGCTTGCTCCCTCGGCCAGTAAAGCGAGATGAGCGCCGCAACCCCAGAGTCGTCTGCGACTGGACTTAATGGTCGGGGTCCCTTTACCTTTACCTTTAAGAAGACCTTTGAATGGCCACCTATCAGGGGTTTTTTAGTTGTGATTGCAGGGGGCTGGACTAGATAACGTTTGGGGTCCCTTCCGACTCTACAATTCCTGGATGCTATAAGAAGGAGGAGCTGTGTGTGATTTGAGATCAGCCCAGACTGGATGTGGGGAACCTTTGGCCTGCTACAATTCCCATCATCCCTGGCTGTGCTTGCTGAAGTTGGTGGGAGCTGTAGTTCAGTAACACTTGGAGGCCCAAAGATAGATGGACTAGGAGCATATCATGTTCTACCTTGGCTGCACACAAAGGCTGCTTTATATCTCTGGAACCTCCTTCTGATGGATGTTTAGCAATGCCAGCCTCTGTACCCCCACTTGCCCATCTTTTAGGCCAGACAGCATGTTGCGTCTTAAGGCAGCCCTGTTTAGGGAAGCTTTTAATAATAATAATAATAATAATAATAAATTTTATTTATATCCCGCCCTCCCCAGCCGAAGCCGGGCTCAGGGCGGCTAACAACACCAAAATAGTGCGACATTATAAAAACATTATAAAAATTAATTAAAATCAAGATTGATGGCAGCCATAAAGTTTTGTAAAGGTTGCCAAAGGAGGGAGTCAGGCTGCGCCCTAACCAAAGGCCTGGCGGAACAGCTCTGTCTTGCAGGCCCTACGGAAAGATGTCAAGTCCTGCAGGGCCCTTGTCTCTTGTGACAGAGCATTCCACCAGGTTGGAGCCGCAGCCGAAAAGGCCCTGGCTCTAGTTGAGGCCAGCCTAACCTCTCTGTGGCCCGGGACCTTCAAGGTGTTTTTGTTTGAAGACCGTAAGTTCCTCTGTGGGGCATACCAGGAGAGGCGGTCCCGTAGGTACGAGGGCCCTAGGCCGTATAGGGCTTTGAAGGTTAAAACCAGCACCTTAAACCTGATCCTGTACTCTACCGGGAGCCAGTGCAACTGGTATAGCACCGGATGAATGTGATCTCTAAGCGAAGACCCCGTAAGGAGTCTTGCTGCGGCATTCTGCACCCGCTGGAGTTTTTGGGTCAGTCTCAAGGGCAGCCCCACGTAGAGCGAGTTACAATAATCCAGTCTGGAGGTGACCGTCGCGTGGATCACAGTAGCTAGGTCAGGGCGAGAGAGGTAAGGAGCCAACTGCTTAGCTTGGCGGAGATGAAAAAATGCCGCCTTTGTAATAGCTGCAATCTGCGCCTCCATGGAGAGGGAGGTATCGAAGATTACACCCAAACTCTTAACGGACGGTGCTGGCACTAATTGCACCCCCACAAGAGATGGGAGTTGCCCCCTCATTCCCATATCATCCCGTCCCAGCCAGAGGACCTCTGTCTTCGAAGGATTTAACTTCAACCGGCTCCCACGTAACCATCCAGCCACAGCTTCCAAGCATCTGATCAGTGTGTCTGGGGCCGAGTCAGGATGGCCATCCATCAACAGATAGAGTTGGGTGTCATCAGCATACTGATGGCAGCCCAGCCCAAAACTCCGGACAAGCTGGGCGAGGGGGCGCATAAAGATGTTAAAAAGCATCGGGGAGAGAATCGCACCCTGAGGCACTCCACACACCAAGGAGTGGCGCGATGACAATTCCCCCCCAAGCGCCACCCTCTGTCCCCGACCAGAGAGAAACGAGCGCAGCCATTGAAGGACTGTGCCCTGGATCCCCACGTCGGCAAGGCGGTGGTCCAGAAGTTCGTGATCGACCATGTCAAAAGCTGCTGACAAATCTAGAAGAATATTAATAGGTTATTGTATTTTAATATCCTGTTGGAAGCCGCCTAGATTGGCTGGAGAAACCCAGCCAGATGGGTGGGGTATAAAAAAATATATATTATTACAGTGGTACCTCGGGTTAAGAACTTAATTCGTTCCAGAGGTCCGTTCTTAACCTGAAACTGTTCTTAACCTGAAGCACCAGTTTAGCTAATGGGGCCTTGCACTGCCGCACAATTTCTGTTCTCATCCTGAAGCAAAGTTCTTAACCCGAGGTACTATTTCTGGGTTAGGGGAGTCTGTAAGCTGAAGCGTCTATAAACCGAGGTACCACTGTACCATTATTGCATTTGCCATAGTGGTGATGTGCACCCACTGGCGAGTTCCTCTCCCAGCCACCATAATATTCTCAAACACCACTAGCTGCATAAATTGGGGCTGCCCCACATCAAAGCCTTCTCCTTGCCAATGATTGGGGGTGTAGGAATTTGTTACATGAGGACCATGCTTTGTGTGACATGAGTGATGTTTGTTCCTCCCCTGGGAGTTTGTGGATTGTCATTCCTTGGCGGTTTTTAAGGAGAGGCTGGATGGCCATCTGCCATGTATTATCTAGTTGCGATTCCTCCATTGCAGGGGGTTGGACTAGATGACCCTTGGAGTCCCAACTCTGATATCCCATAGCAGATGGGGTGGGGAGGGGTTTAGCTCAGTGACAGAGCAATCGCTTTTCATGGAGAAAGTCACAGGTTCAGTGATTTGATACCAGATAATAATAATAATAATAATAATAATAATAATAATAATAATAATAAAAAATAATTTATTATTTATTCCCCAGCCACTCTGGGCGGCTTCCAACAGAACACTAAAATACAATAACCTATTAAACATTAAAAGCTTCCTTAAACAGGGCTGCCTTCAGATGTCTTCTAAAAGTCTGGTAGTTGTTGTTCTCTTTGACATCTGGTGGGAGGGTGTTCCACAGGGCGGGTGCCACCACCAAGAAGGCCCTCTGCCTGGTTCCCTGTAACTTGGCTTCTCACAGTGAGGGAACCGCCAGAAGGCCCTCGGAGCTGGACCTCAGTGTCCGGGCAGAACGATGGGGGTGGAGACACTCCTTCAGGTATACTGGACCGAGGCTGTTTAGGGCTTTAAAGGTCAGCACCAACACTTTGAATTGTGCTCGGAAACGTACTGGGAGCCAATGTAGGTCTTTCAAGATCAGTGTTATGTGGTCCCGGCGGCCGCTCCCAGTCCCCAGTCTGGCTGCCGCATTCTGGATTAGTTGTATTTCTGGGTCACCTTCAAAGGTAGCCCCATGTAGAGCACATTACAGTAGTCCAAGCAGGAGATAACCAGAGCATGCACCACTCTGGCGAGACAGTCCGCGGGCAGGGAGGGTCTCAGCCTGAGTACCAGATGGTGCTGATAAACAGTTAAGATCCCAAGCATCTCCAGTTAAGGCTAGGGAAGGGAGACTTTTGTCGGAGAGCCTTTGCCAGTCAGTGCAGACAAGGCTGGGCTAGATTAAGAGTCCTGCCTGGAAATGAGAGATGCTGAGGACCTTCTATATGTAAAGCAGTTGTTCTGCAGCTGAAGTCCAGTTCTTCTCTGGACCAGTGGATTGGACTGATGGAGTTTAAGGATTTAGGGGCTGCTGAGGTGCCAGAAAACATTTCCTAATCCCTTTGCCTGCTGTTGAAGTAAAATACAACTCATCTTGACTACTGCAACATAGGCATACATTCATGCATTAAAAACCCAAACAAACTCACAAATGACTCACAAACTCTGTGTATCTGAAGAAGTGTGCATGCACACGAAAGCTCATACCAAGAACTAACTTAGTTGGTCTTTAAGGTGCTACTGGAAGGAAAAAGTTTTTTTGTTTAAACTCACAAATGGTCCCTTACGAAAGCCGAGGACAACAATCCCTAAAACGACATGCACTTAAAAAAAAAAAAAACTTGCAGAAGCGTTTCTAGTTTAATGTTATAACCCATTTTCCACCACAACATTCTCCAGGGTGGTTGCAGAAGCAGAGAGCTTTGGTTAGATTGAAAACAGCAGCAACTTGGATCCTGCAACTGTTTCCAGCTTAACGTATCTCGCCATCTGTAATACTTCCTCCAATTCAAAAGTTGGGGAAATGTTCCCAAAATAAAAATGTCCACTTGATGATGGAATGAGATAATGAAGTAGCCAGGGAGTTTCCGAGGGAGAGGGTTTTCAACTACAGAATCAGAGCCCTACTGAATCATCAGGAGATCCACTGAAGTCCCCATTTAGGCTGCTGACTCTTCAGCAGATGACGACCGCATATTTGAAAGCTTTTTCTCTAGAGAACCTATGGCTCTCCACGTGTTGTTGGATTGCAACTGCTATCAGCCCCAGTCATGGGGAGATGTACTCTAGCCTGAGAGCAACTGTGTGGACCCACAGAATTTATCTCTGAAAAACTCCATGTGGGTATTGTAGGGCTTGCAAGCTGACTTGCAAAATAAAAATTCAAAATCTCTGCAAACCAGATGGAAATCCAGTATAAAGTGCCAAAATTGCTAAACCTCCATGGGTGGGGCGAACCAGATTTTGTGCCAAGTTTCCTGTTGCTGTGTGAAATGCCGACAATATTGCTTGTTTCAGTTTGGCAAAATTTGTGGGTTCCTGGCTATTTCCCATGTGGGTAGCCTAAAACGTTTTGCAGTTTACTGAAAACAAGCCTCAGAACCACCAGTGGTGGGTTTCCCTGATTTTGGGGTGTATATCAGGATAGTAATGCAGTCAAGATTTGCTTTGGAACTGAGGCTCCGAATGGATTTTGAGTCCCAAGGGTCTTTGAGGTTGTACTGGGTTGCTGTATTGAAAGATGGCTGTTGTGGCTTGGAAGAAAGGATAGTGAGTTTGAAATGGGTTTTGAAGTGGCGGGAAGGGATGCTGGAGGCTAAAGGAAGCGGTGTGCATTTTGAGTCACACTTTCCCGGCAAAGTTTCCATCTGTCTCTGACACAGTATGAGTTGCTGTGAGTCACCAGCCTCATGTCTAATTCCAGTCTCCATGGGTTAGGAGGGAGAACTGCATGCTATATAATTCAGTGTGTAAGAATGACAAATTGGGCTTGTGTTTTGGGGAGCACACCCCCACGTTTTGAAGATAGCAGTGTGAACCAGAGATCACCAGGGCCGTGTGATGTGTTTTGCCCCCAAAGCACTTCTGTCTGTCCCCTGACAGCCCTCTAAGGCACAGTGAAAGGTTTACCCACAGTTTCACTCATGTAGAATATAATTGTTTCTCTTGAGCTATTAATAAATTGATTCCACATGGCCTAGAAATGTTGCATGTTTCTTGAAATTTTGCATGTAGCGGAAACCTTGGTGTGCATGCTTCATCTGACCCCTTGTGCTCAAAACAGCAGCACCTTTCCTGTAAGGGACGCGGGTGGCGCTGTGGGTTAAACCACAGAGCCTAGGACTTGCCGATCAGAAGGTTGGCGGTTCGAATCCCCGCGACGGGTGAGCTCCTGTTGCTCGGTCCCTGCTCCTGCCAACCTAGCAGTTTGAAAGCACGTCAAAGTGCAAGTAGATAAATAGGTACCGCTCTGGCAGGAAGGTAAACAGCGTTTCCATGTGCTGCTCTGGTTTGCCAGATGCAGCTTAGTCATGCTGGCCACATGACCCGTAAGCTGTATGCCAGCTCCCTCAGCCAATAAAGGGAGATGAGCGCCGCAACTCCAAAGTCGGCCACGACTGGACCTAATGGTCAGGGGTCCCTTTACGGCCAATGTGATGATGTTGCCTGACCACTCATAGTGGTGGGAGTTTGTCTTGCAAGCCACACTTGTGGGTCCCTGTTCTGTCTCTATCCATTCATGTCATCTAGTAGTCCAACCCCCTGCAATGCAGGAATCTCAGCTAAAGCATCCATGACAGATGGCCATCCAACCTCTGCTTAAAAACCTCCAAGGAAGATGAGTCTACCACTTCTGAGGGAGCCTGAAGATGAGCTGTTTGTAGTTGTTCTGTGTTTTTTGAAGATTCATGAGTGTTCTGCGACAGAAGTGCAGCCAACTACTGCCAGGGACTGCTGCTCAGGCATTTCAGGAGAGTTAATTCTGTATTGTAATAGATGAGGTTTTTCTTTTTCTAGAAATAGGAAACATGCAGTATAAGATGCTAAGCTCTTTCTTCTCTGCCTTAATTCCAGGCTAAGTGCAAAGACATGGAAAGCTCCCTGCAGGACAAGGTGCAGGAATTTGGAAGAATAAAGTCTGATTACAGGCTCATTGCAAACCACAACAAGGTGAGCATCTGGCTCTGAGTTCCCAGTTGTGCAGCGCACTGTTCTAGGGCACACCTCCAGGAGACCGTCCCTTCCACCATGCTTGTGTGTGGCTATCGATTGGGAGGGACTGTCTCCTTATGAGATAGTTTCTAGGTGTATGTTACTTTTCTAAGCTAAGTCTGCCTTCTGGGATCCGATTGTGAACAGAATGTGAGTGAGTAAACTCTTTTTATACTTTTATAGAAGACTGTGTTGTGACTTATCTTTTATGAGGGAATAAAGGGAAATTACCAGAACAGTTATTATAGAGGCTTTAGCGAGCCTGAGCAAATGCATCCGCTGTGAGTTTAAAAAGGGGAATGTCACTCTACTAAATTGTGAACTTGTTTATAATGTTGGAAAGGCTATAATCGAATAATATATCCTCTCCTGCATCCCTGAACATTCCCACAAGTGGCTCCCCAGGGTTTCAGGCAGTGAGCATTCCCAACCTTGCCTGGAAATGCTGGGAATATAACCTGGGACTTTTTGCATACCAAGCCTGTGCTTTACCACTGAGCTATGGCCTTTCCCAACTTTGGCTGAAGCTATTTCTGCCACTGCCGCAGTAGCTCAGGAGCAGCTCTGATGTGTAAGGTCTCTTTTGCACATTGCGTTGTGTTGCGCTACAGTGGTGTGTAGCGCAAACTATATTTGTTTGCAAACTCTTAGAACTATTTAATAATAACAGTAAAAATAACACAGTTTACATAAAACCACAATCAATTAATTGAAATACATTCTAAAATCAATTCATTCTAAAATCAATTCAGAGTCAAATTAATGGCAACCATTGGGCTAGAGTTCTATGAGGATTACAGAAGGAGGGGGTCAGACTGTGCCGTGGCCAAAGGCCTGGTGGAACAGCTCTGTCTTGCAGGCCCTGCAGAAAGATGTCAAGTCCCGCAGGGCCCTAGTCTCTTGTGACAGAGCATTCCACCAGATGGGGGCCACGGCCGAAAAAGCCCTGGCTCTTGTTGAGGCCAGCCTAACCTCCCTGTGGCCTGGGATCTGAAAGATGTTTTTATTTGAAGACCATAAGGTCCTCTGTGGGACATACCAGGAGAGGCAGTCCTGTAGGTACGAGGGTCCAAGGCCGTATAGGGCTTTAAAGGTTAAAACCAGCACCTTAAACCTGATCCTGTACTCCACCAGGAGCCAGTGCAGCTGGTAAAACACCGGGTGCTGAGGAATTATAAAAGTCCTAAGACCCTTAAGCACCTTATTGATTCCCACCTACAAGATCTCTGTTATGGCTTGTGTCTCTTATTCTGCAGAACTGTCCTGCATTTGAAGCTACATCCTTGCTTTATTTTGTCTTTCTTTCTCTCCCCTGCTACCTCTTCTCAGGAAGAAACTGCTAGATTGGAGAAGGAGATTAAAAAGCAGTTTGAACAACTGCACAAGTTCCTGCAGAACGAGGAGAAGACTATGCTGGAAGAGTTGCGGGAGGAGGCCCAGAAGAAGCAGGACCTGATTGAAGACAAAATCAGGAAATTATCGGAAGAAAGCAATGTCTTGGTACAGGAAGTTGGCCAACTACATGCTGACCTGAAGGAGGATGACGTTTCCTTCCTCAAGGTGAGGCTGGTGGGCATCTGGCTGCATATCCCAAATGAAATGGGAAGATTTCTTCCTTCCTTCCAAAAAACCCCCTAATCCTCTGAACGATGCCTCTGATTCTGAAGACTTGGTAGGATGGTGTACAGCCCTTCCCCAAACCCCCTTGAAACATTTAATAGTTTCTCAGTAATGGTTTCTTCTCTGATTCCACCTTCTTCTTTTTCTTACAGAAACACAAAAACCGGAAACGCAGGTTTGTTGCTATTTATTAGAATTCTTACCTACTGTGAAGGAAACAGACTGTTTTTAAAACTTAAAATCCTATATGTGGTTGACTTGGGGATTATGGCATTAATATGTTGCCTCATAGTTTTGCCTGTCAGGAGAAGCAAGTTGAAAGGTGTCGCAAATTAATTAACGGAGGTTTGGATGTTTGTGGGTTAAAATGCAGAACAGGAGGTAACTTCAAGGCTTTAATTAGTTCACAACTTGCATTGACATTCAGAT
This sequence comes from Podarcis siculus, assembly GCA_034642415.1. NCBI lineage: Eukaryota > Metazoa > Chordata > Lepidosauria > Squamata > Lacertidae > Podarcis > Podarcis siculus. The sequence continues at coordinate 2,861,651 of JAXCMG010000060.1, forward strand.
CAAGGTGGGTCTCAGAATACAAGGAACACACAAGGCTGGCACTTTTTATGCCTTCCAGCCAATCTAACATATGTAGATAGAAGGGACAGCTCAGTGTGAGGGAAAGCAGGATGCAATTAGCCTGTTTTATTCTACTGTACGCTAGTTGCTCAGTTTGGGTAATTGCTCTGTATGCATGTAATCAGTCATATGTTTAACTCCACCCCATAACAACAACAACCATTGTTTTAAAACAACCCATTTGTGTGCATGAATGGGTTCCATCTTCCTTTTGTACTGAATGCAGAAGCTATTCTCAGAACACCACACATAATGCAAAAATGTGTGTGTGTTTTCATTTGGACTATTTTATAATCTGCACTGTCGGCACAATCATGGCAGCCTTTCTCAACCTGTGGGTGCCCAGATGTTGTTGAACTACAACTCCCATCACCCCTAGCTAGCAAGGCTAGAGCTCAGTGATGATGGGAGTTGTAGTCCAACAACATCTGGGGACCCACAGGTTGAGAACCGCTGAAGGGCAGCTAACAGAAATGTAATAAAAACAATACACAAATTAAAATAGCAAAAACTTAGGGACATCCCCTCCCTCCAAGAATGGTTAAAAGTTTTTTAAAACCCAAAGATTGTAGATTCTGGGATCTTTAAAACCTGGGGAAAGAAATGCATAAATGATAGTAATGAAGGTGCCAGTGAAACCACCTTGGGAAGGATGTTCCCATAGGTACTGAAAACTCTTTTTCTGCAGTCACCACCTGCTGCTTCTTAAGATAGCAGAAGCACCCAGAGAAATCTCAGATTTCTGAGCATTGAAGCACCCCTGGAGAAGTGATAAGCGTATTCTGATAGTATATGTTTTTAAACATGCAACAAAGAAGGCTCAAATCCTTTTCTTATAAAATTGATTTGCGATTCCCACAAATCCTGACTGGGGGAGAGTGTAAGTATGAGATAGGAAGATTTGCAGTCTTTTGAACATTTGCGTGATCCTAGACACTTGCATTCAGACGGCTTGGGATTGGTCTGTCAATAAGATTCTTGGTTTTTCTAAAACTGGGTTCTCCTTGCTCACCTCTTTGTTTGTCTGAATTGTGTTTCCTAGAATTGCCTGGACAGTAGAACAGCCAGAAGCAATTCCACCAGGGACTCTGATAGAAGTCACCAAGTATTTGGATTCTTTGCAGTATAATGTATGGAAGAAGATGCTGAATATCATCAAAGTTGGTAGGTTTCTTAGATGCCAGGAGAAAAGGAATCTGTGACTCTTCAGCTAATGTTTTTCGACTCCAACTCCCAGCTGATGGAAGCTGTAGGTTTGCAATACCTGGATGAATAAATGTCACTTCATCCCTTCCGTAGAACACATTGAGGTGGCTTATTGCAAGTAGCGGTGATAATTCCATAATGCCCTTTCCTATAAAAAATAAGTTCCTCTCGTAATGAAAGGATGCATGGAATAAAACCCCTGTAATATTCCAACCCTGCTTGTCCTGACTGCACTGAAATATAAACTCCAAATGGAGGAGAGTCATCATTTGGGTACAGTGAAAACTGGTTGGGCGTGTATTAATAGGTGCTCAGTTTGCATGCTTTATTCAAGGAAATCCTCAACTTCTGGCACAGAATGTTGTGACAGGATGTGGGTATGTTATTTTTTAGAGGTGCTTTGTAATATATATTTTACCCTTGAATTGGTTCCTAGGTTACAAGTGACAGAAGTACTCCTGAATTATACCTGTTTTTGTGGGTGGAGATTTTTCACACCTGAATGAATTATTATATCACACTTAATAAATAATAATATTTTTTTATTTATACCCCACCCTCCCTGGCTGGGCTCAGAGCAGCTAACATTATACAAATAATACAATATGCGTAAAAACAAGCAATCAATCGATTAAAATGCATCCCAAAATTAATTCAAATAAATTAAAATTAAAGCTGAACAAATGACAATCCTCAGGTTAAAACTGAAAGCGGTTAAATTCCAGCCAGCGTATTGTGGCAAAAGGCACTGTTCCTTCAGTGCATAGTTATGGGTGAAATCGCTGATAACAGCGATTAATAGAGTTAGAGAACAGTCTCATTCTTGCTCTTTTATCCAGGAGAAGTCAGTGGGCAGCACTGAGGAGAGATTAATGACAGGTTGGGCACAAATTAAGCAATGTTTGAGTTTTGTCTTTTTTTTAAAGCAATTTTTTTGGGGGGGTGGAGCCAAGAAACAGTGAGGTGCCAAGGAATGTGGGCATATGCATATGCTAAGAGCCACAGAGGCGTGAACTGCAGTGGAAAGTTGCATTTCCACTCCGAAATCTCCTCTACAGTGCAGAGTATTGTTTGGTAAGCAGCAGTTTATTGTAGCCATCAGAGGGCAGCAGTGCATGGGTAATCTACATCAGCCTGCACTAGCCTGGTGTCCTCCAGATGTTTTGGATAACCCCCATCAGTTCCAGCCAGCACAGCCATGCTAATGGAATTTGGAGTTCAAAACATCCAGTATTCGTCTTTTTCTTTAATTTTGAAGAAGGGTGCTGACATTTCACAATACTATTCATAGTACAGTGGTACCTCGGGTTAAGTACTTAATTCGTTCCAGAGTTCCGTTCTTAACCTGAAACTGTTCTTAACCTGAAGCACCACAATAATAATAATAATAATAATAATAATAATAATAATAATAATAATATATTATTATTTATACCCCCGCCCATCCGGCTGAGTTTCCCCAGCTACTCTGGGCGGCTTTAGCTAATGGGGCCTCCTGCCGCCGCCGCGCGATTTCTGTTCTCATCCTGATGCAAAGTTCTTAACCCGAGGTACTATTTCTGGGTTAGCGGAGTCTGTAACCTGAAGCGTATGTAACCCGAGGTACCACTGTATGTGGGCAGAGGCTTGCAAGTGAATTGAAAACAATACATGTCCCAGCCTCCATTCTATGTAGTAGGCTGACATGGCTTCTCAAGAGCAGGTTTTCTCATGAGGAAATATCCATTCTTGTGTCCTCACTATGCGTGCTGCCTTGTTTTATTTTCTCCTGGCTTTTGTGTGCCAGGAGGTGTCTAGGAGGGGACAAATTGGAATACAGTCATACCTTGGGTTGAAGTAGCTTCAGCTTAAGTATTTTCGGGTTGCGCTCCGCGGCGACCTGGAAGTAACGGAGCGCATTACTTCCGGGTTGCGCCGCTCGCGCATGCGCAGACACTCAAAATGACGTCACACGCATGCGCAGAAGCGGGGAACGCGACCCGCAGATGCACAGTCGTGTCTTACGTTTACTTCAGGATGCGAACGGGGCTCCGGAATGGATCCCGTTTGTATCCAGAGGTACCACTGTAGTACAGTTGTGAGGTAGATGCTGACTTAATGGGATTTTTTACTCACCCTTCATCCTAAGATTCCTGGGTGAGTTACAACAATATAATTATTCCTGCATTGCAGGAGGTTGGACAATGATCCTCGGAGTCCCTTCAAACTCTACAGATCTTTTATTCTATTAATTATTAACCTGTTATCAACCTAAAAACTTATAGTTGCTGGAAGGCAGTTATAAATATGAATAGATATGTAACCTAATAAATTGGAAATAAGGCATACAAATTACTGTATTTTTCCGTGTATAAGACACCCCCTATTTGGGGTGACTCCAAATTAAGAAAACACCCCTCAGCACTACCCATGTATAAGACGAGCCCCAATTTTAAACCTAATTTTTTGGTTAAAAAACCCCCTAGTCTTATACACGGAAAAATACGGTACCTTACAGAGAGTGAATGTGTATTTATTAATTCACTATAATTAATTATGAGCATAGAGACTGAACATCTTTCCCTAAGAGAGCCAGAACACATATTGAGAAGCAATGAACGAGAGGATACTCCTGCTGGAGGCAGTGTCCAATGAACACATCCCATCAGCACAAAAATTTCAATTTGTTTAACAGGACTTCCCCAATCTCCTTCCATCGCAATGTGCTCCGTGCCCACCCGAAATCTGCTCTGGAGTTTTGGGGGAGCTGTAGAACACATTGGGAGGGGACAAAGGAGAAGGGGGAAAGTCCCATTGCACAAGCAGAAATCCTTGCACTGATGGGACACATTACTTAGCACTACTTTGGGTACAACCCATAGCTTTGCTAGATTAAAAAGTTCTCCAGTGAGAATGCCTAGCTGAAATTTGCAGGGGGAGAGACAGAGCAATACAGGGGTCAGTGTTTTATTTTTGCTGCCACCCTTTTTGGGGTAGCAATCCTCTTCCCGCCTGTATTAAGTTTTGCCCCTATACCTCCAAGGCAATAAATGCCAATATGCCCCTCCTCATTTCAACTGGTCATGTCTTATGAGACAGTGAAAATGAAGGGAGGGGATTCAGTTCAGTCCTAATCAGTACCGGGCTCAACTTGTCTAGAATTTGGTTTCTAACAAGTTGCCAGCCCACTGCCTATAGCCACCTTCAAGTACATTTGTTTCCAGCATTTGACATTATGCCTTTGTAAATGGAAGTTCCAATTTGGCTTCCATCCTTGCTATTTTGCAGCAGGCAAGTCTGTGTTTAAAACACCCAGGCCTGATTTGGTTTGTCTTTTAAATTCCCTCTTGTCATATTCCTCATACTTAACGATTGTCTCCTTTTGCAGTCCCGTTCAGCTTTGATCCCAATACAGCTGAGAGTTGGCTGGAAGTTTCTGATGACCTCACCAGCATTAATACCTGCAACTACAAGCTGGTGGTGGAAGTCCCTGAACGCTTCTCCATGGGCATGCCCTGTGTCCTGGGCTCCAAGAGCTACTCCAAAGGGACTCACATTTGGGAGGTCGATATTGGCAGCATTGAGTACTGGTACATCGGGGTGGCCAGTAAATCCTGTGGCCACTATTGGAGCTTTGGCTGCGATTCCCGTTTGGGGCTTGGCTACATGTACCGCATGCAGGGTACCAAGAGCAAGAAAAGCCAGTCCTTCCAGGCCGTCCTGTCAGAGACTGGGCGCAGGAAGAACCTCAAGAGAGTGCGAGTGGAGCTGGACTGTGACGAAGGGGAGCTCTCGTTCTACGACACTGAGCAGAAGAGCCACATCTACACGTTCCATGACAAGTTTGGAGAAGTCTTTCCGTACTTCTGCATCTGCAGTGTACATGCCGGGTCACCACCTGAGCCATTCAAGATCTGCCCGCTTCAGATTCATATCAAGAAAGACTATCCAAACTGAGCTTGTGTTCGGTTTATCCCTCCCTGCACACCCACACGTTCTTGCAAAAGCTTATCTATCCTACCTAACCAACACTGAGGCAGTAAAGAGAACTTAGACTATTCTTCAGTGTTTATGATATGGAGACATTCCCAGCAAGGCCAAGAGAAGTGGCTGTCTTAAGCTGTGGTTTTGGGGCTGCCATTCAGATTTAATCCATTCCGGAAGTTCTACACAATCCTCCTTGTGAACAGAAAAGGGCGCAAGAGCAGCTTGCTAAGGAGAAACCTCTTTATGTGCAGATAAATAGGGGAGGGAGGGTTACTTGAGCTGCCCAGTTAAAATGTGTGTTTGTGTAAGGGGCTGTGTTTTATTCACAGTGCAATCCACGCCCCAGCAAATTGGCATGAGCATGACAGCACATGTATGAGATGAATCTAGCATGCTGCTGCCTACACTTTGAGGTAGTAGCTATGAGAAGGGAGGCAGCAGGCAGGCTGGCTGGCTGTCATTTTAATGGGGTGAATGGAGGAATACTGCAAAATGGCTTTCTTGCTGCCTAACCATCTGGCAGAAGGCTATCCCTGTTCCTCCTCTCTAGAGCAGCAGAGGCGGCTGTAATTAAGCCCTCATCATCAAACCATCTCCTACTCTGCACCAGGCACAGCGAGAAAGATTTATAGGGGCTTGGGAAAGGGCTTGAAATAGACAAGGCGGGCCCTGATTGGCTCTGATCTGTCAGCATGATGTCACCATCACCCAATCAAAAGATACCACCTCCCCACTGAGCATGTGTTGGAAGTCTAGCCGGGGAATTAACCCTTTTATGGCTCTCAGCTTTGGAGGTTTCTGGTTACTTCATATTTCCTGGCATAGTTGAGAGGGTAAATCTGTAACTGTCCCTTATCTCCCCATCCCCAAAGCATTGCTGTACCTTTTTTTAAAAAAAGCTGCATGGCAGGCAGGTATTTTGTCTTATGAAGTTTCCTACCCAACCCAATATGAGTGATGGCTCGTTTGGAGTAGGAAAAGCAGCCCCTCCCAAAAGCAAAACAAATTGTGACACTTTGTTTGCAGCACCAGAGCTTGAGAAAGATGCTGTATAACTGATGGGTAACCTTTTTGGCCTACCCATGCATCCTTGCCCTGCAGGTGGGTGGTGCTACTCATCTGTCAAAGTTGGCCTGCAGGGAAATAGTAACCAAGCTGGATTGAGCTCCTAGCCTGTCAGCTGATGGACCAGGGAGTTCAATCCAGCTCTCCACATCTGATGCTGGATGTTGGGCACGTGGATGTGGTTTGGGGAAAACTGTGTTTCATTTGGGGAGGAATATCTGGCCAAATTTGACCCATGGGCCAGAGGTTCCCTACTGTATACAATGGAGATGGTTTAAACAAATTCTGTACGCTTTGTAGTCTCCATGGAAATAGGCAGCTTTTTAATCAACATATTTTTTGCTGGGCTGCATGCTGTGAAAAGTGACAAGTTTTTGTCAAGCTGCTCTTAAAAGCCCAGGAGCAGGGAAAATCTGGTTCTTTCTGATCTGCTGGCAGCTCCATTTGGAATTGTCCTGGTGGAAGTGTTTTACTCGTTTGCTGGGTCTGCTCACCATATCTGGAGCTGTAAAAGGAATGCTATTTCAGGATAGATGGACTATGCCTATGCCTCTCCCAGCCTTGTTTATATGGAGCTTTGCTCACTCATGTGAGCCGGCTTAAGTTCTATAAGCATTTCATCTGCTCTCTTGTGGCATGAATTGTTTAACAGGGAATTGATACTCCTGCCTCTCAGCATATTATCCAGAGCCTTGTACAAAAAAATGTTTATATTCAAAACAGCATGTTTTCCTAAACAATGGATTGACATTGTAATTAAAATAAACACTTGTGTAACCTGGTAAGTTGTTCAAAAGGAAACATTGAAATTGATCAGTTCACGTTGCAAATGTGTTCAGAACTTTTAACTGACAACCACTCAAGTGCCTTAAAACATACTGTAGAATGATACAGTGGTACCTCGGGTTAGATACACTTCAGGTTACATACCCTTCAGGTTACAGACTCCGCTAACCCAGAAATAGTACCTCGAGTTAAGAACTTTGCTTCAGGATGAGAACAGAAATCGTGCTCCGGCGGCGTGGCGGCAACGAGAGGCTTCATTAGCTAAAACGGTGCTTCAGGTTAAGAACAGTTTCAGGTTAAGAACGGACCTCCGGAACGAATTAAGTACTTAACCCGAGGTACCACTGTACTTGAATGGCAGCTTTGACTTACCGTGAAATGTCCTTAATGTAATTAAAATAAACACTTGTGTAAACTGGTAAGTTGTTCAAAAGGAAACATTGAAATTGATCAGTTCACATTGCAAATGCATTCAGAACTTTTAACTGACAATCACTCAAGTGTCTTAAAACATTCTGCAGAATGATACTTGAATGGCAGGTTGGACTTACCATGAAATGTCCTTCTGGTCAGCAGAGAGTGGAGCACACAGGAAAGAGTTAACTTCTGGAGATAGTCAGCACTGGTTAAAGGATCAAGTGGTGCTGAGCAGCCAGTAGGGGAGGTGGAACCTTAACTGCAACTGCCAGTCCTTGAAAAGCTTTGAGGGTGAGGCTGGTCCAACACCTAGTAATAATAACATTGTGAACATAAAACTAACAGTGGGAGATAGTTGGAGCCTCTGAGAGTTCCTGTTCTAGACTGATCAGAGGAACTAGCCCCATGAAGCCTAAGGTTCCATCTGGGTTGGACTGCTGCTTTCTCCACTGACCAGAAGGACACTTTAGATATCCACATTATATTATATTTTCCAATGCCAACAGATAAAACTCTGAAAGGCCATCTGTAATTTCAAAGGACTTGAACCAATGGCTTCAAGTTACAAGGAAGGTGATTCCAACTAAATGTCAAGAAGAATTTTCTGCCAGTAAGAGCTGTTTTGACAGTGGACTCCCTTGGGAGGTTGTGGACGCTCCTTCCTTGGTTTTTAAGCAGAAGTTGGATGGCCAATAACCAGAGTGTAGCTGTTGGTTTTTATTCTTGTAACCTTATGGAACTTAAGTACCCTCTCTTCCAGTTCTGTATTCATACGATAATCTTTATTGTCATTGTCCCATACAGAACAATGAAATTGAAAAATCTACATAAGACATTCAGAAAACCAACAAGCCTGCTATCCCTGCTATCCCAATCCTTCCTGTCGTTCCAGAATATTTTCTGTTTTATGGTTCTGCAGTCAATGTCACCCAAATCCTTGATTTCAGTGTTTGGGAAATGCAGCAAAACAAAATTTCTAACAACAATTATGTAACTTATAGTTGGTTGTGTGTGTTTCCTTTCCTGAATCAGAGAATCCATTTCCTTCTCTGAAAAAGCGCCTTGCCATATCGTTTACTGCAGTGCTGCTCCCTGTGTCCCTTAGTGACACAATAACCCTGTCACATAAAATTCCAACAAAGGAAACTGAACCACGTGCTGTTGGCTAGCAGCTAGCCATAACTAAGACCGCAAAGGGGCAGTGGCCAGTCACTGCTGTATTGACAGAAGTATTAGCACTCAAGCATGCACACACATCCTCCCACCTGAAGAGGATGACCAGCTGCAAAAGAGAGGCAGCAGGGCTTGGCAACCGCAGTTTGTACTTTGAGGATGGGAAAAAAGCTACACCTGCTGGAATTTCTTCTGCTACACATCTGTGAAGGAAATAGGACCTGTATTATTTTTTTTACTTTGTCCAAAGCATGGACATTTCAGATGGATGGATACTGATTGCCATCTCACTGATGAGGAAAAGGCACTGCACCTGTTTAGAAACACAATTAAAAAAATAATAAAAGCTTCAGCTGCCTTGATTCTAAAATTCAAGTCCCTCCTCCAAAATCCATCCCTGTGGAGCCTTTAGGTTTTTTTTTCTTTATCCTCAGCTGAACAATCCTGTATAGTATTTAAAGCTGAGTGTATTCATACATCTTTCACATGTCTCTCACGCAAATTTCAGATTGTCAGCTCCTTGGGGCAGGGGTCCTTGTTAGATCACTCCATAAAGTAGATCTATAATAACGATACTCTAAAGAAATCATGAATTTTTTTAGAACAAATCTAGTCCCTGACCTAGTTCTTGAGAATTACACCTAGCATTTATTTATGCCCTTTCCTTAGCTGGTTCCCTGAATGCTATTCCAACACTTGCCCATACTTGCTCTCTGTACTATCAAGGAATAGAGGCTGAGCATTTGTTAGTGGTTCCAAGTCCCTAGGAGCACAACCAATGCTAATGTTGCAATCATCAACGCCAACATTTATTTATTTGCCTGGGCATTTTAAAGTTTTAAGTTGATCTGGTTGGACACTGGGAACCAGGGCTGGCAGGTCAGAAAAAAACCAACCATTAAGATTTCAGGGCCCAAACCTGAGACTTGGAGGTGGCCTCCAGTGATGTCACTGGGGATGGGTGGGATCTGATGATGTCATTAAGTATGACATATTAAGCACAGGCCACAACTGATAGCAGAGACATCACCTTGCCAACAAAGGTCCGTATAGTTAAAGCTATGGTTTTCCCAGTAGTGATGGATGGAAGTGAGAGCTGGACCATAAAGAAGGCTGATCGCCGAAGAATGGATGCTTTCGAATTCTGGTGCTGGAGGAGACTCTTGAGAGTCCCATGGACTGCAAGAAGATCAAACCTCTCCATTCTTCAGGAAAGATAAGACCTTTTCGTTCAGACTAAGGTGCAGATGATGCTGACCGCTCCGCTGCTAGATCTTGGGGTGAACTCAGCTGCCTCTAAATGCATTCTGGTGTACTGTATTTACTCGAGTCTAACGCGCCATCAAATCTAATGCACACCTTAATTTTTGCAATGTAATTTGGCCAATTTCATTTTTGAATTATGGTGCTGGAGGAGACTCTTGAGAGTCCCATGGACTGCAAGAAGATCCAACCTCTCCATTCTGAAAGAAATCAGCCCTGAGTGCTCACTGGAAGGACAGATCCTGAAGCTGAGGCTCCAAGACTTTGGCCACCTCAGGAGAAGAGAAGACTCCCTGGAAAAGACCCTGATGTTGAGAAAGATGGAGGGCATAAGGAGAAGGGGACGACAGAGGACGAGATGGTGGGACAGTGTTCTCGAAGCTACCAGCATGAGTTTGACCAAACTGCGGGAGGCAGTGGAAGACAGGAGTGCCTGGCGTGTTCTGGTCCAGGGGGTCACGAAGAGTCGGACACAACTAAACAACTAAACAACAACTGATTAAAGCCAGGATGAGGGCCTTTTCAGTAGTTGCACCCACCCTGTGGAACGCCATCCCAGCAGATGGCAAAGAGACAAACAACTATGTGACTTTTAAAAACACATTTAAAGGCAACCCTGTTTGGGGAAATTTTCAGTATGTGATGCTGGTGTTGTGTTTTAACTATTTTTTGTTGGGAGCCACCCAGAGTGGCCAGGGCAAGCCAATCAGATGGGTAGCATATACATATTTTTGTATTATTATTAAAATAATAAACATGAAGTCTAACAAGCAAATATGTAACTGGCTGGAAATTAAGATAGAAAGTTTATCTGAAATGAGTGTTGTGAACGGCTGGTATTAATGATGCAATTACCTGTCAGTACTGTATGTATTTAATTTCCTCCTGACTTTGCTACCTACACCCCTCAGTGCTTATGCCATTATACAATTTGTTGCTCTTTAAGGTTCTGCAAGACATTTCTTGCTTGTTCAGAAAAAAAGACATTTAACAGTTCATAGAAACATATAACATTAACATCAACATACAAGATCACCTGTTTCTTAAAGGGTCCCTTCCCTCCCCCTTACGTTCTTTAATATTTGTTTAAATTTTAGAATTTAATATTCAACACATTTATCGTATGAAAGAAAATACAATAAAACAAAACTCCCCCCACCCTGGTGACTTCCCTCAACTCTCCCTTCTGGTTCTTTAACTTATTTGCTACTTCTGCTTAATTTTGTCTTGTTTTTCACCTTTCAGCTGAATGCTCTTATCATTTTTATACCAACGTAAGTTACATCTTACATCTCATTTATTTACATATTGTTATTTCTTAACCTTTCCTTTTTCCCCTTAATTTGGAAATGCTTACTGTTTGTGTTCTGATCTCATTTGAGATGTAAGCCGCTTTGAGCCTTTGTCAGGGAAAAAGGTGGGGCATATATATATATATATTATCATTTTTATACCAAATTTTCTTCAAGTTGCATCTTACATTTCATTTATTTCCATATTGTTATTTCTTAAGCTTTACTTTTTTTCTTAATTTGGAAGTGTATACTGTTTATGTTCTGATCTCAT
>JAXCMG010000060.1:2876514-2900935 GCA_034642415.1 Podarcis siculus
TCCCCTGACAAAGGCTCAAGGCGGCTTACATATCTCATATATATATATCAGAATATATATATACAGATATGTATATATGTATATATACATATCTGTATATATATCAGAATCAGAATATATACAGAATATATATATATATCTCCTCCCCCTCCCCAGCGCGGGCTCTTTTTCCCCTCAGCGAAAGCCGCCTAGAGGAAAAAGGCGGGAAAAGGAGAGGCTGTTACGCCGCGCTTGTTGTGAGGGGAAAAGAAAGGCAGGGCGGCAGGGCGCTTCAAGGGGGAGAAGAAAGGGGTAAATTGTAAATGCTTGACGGGTAGCAGCCACGTTGCCCGGCATAACAGGGTGCAGTCAGCTGAGGGAGACGGCGATGGCAGCCGCTCCTCCTGAGGGAGAAGGAGGCCATTGAGGAAAGCGCCCTCCTCCGAGCCCTGTCAGGGCGCCTCCAGTTTCCAGAACTTTCGCCTGGAAAAGGCACATTTCCCTGTCACTTGGGCGTTGATCTTGGTTATTTTCTTTAGGTACCAGAGGAAGGGAAATCTCTCCCTCTCTCCTCAAAGAAAAGACCAAGCACTGATACTAAAAGAAAAGAAAAGTGCTTGCTCTTTTCTCCTCAAAGAAAAGACCAAGCATTGATACTGAAAGGGAAGGCTCGTTTTAAAGTTTTCCCCAAAACTGAAGTAAAATAAAGAGAGCACCAAAACATCTACACTTTTCAGCCAATCCAAAATCTGTTTTCACAGTCTTGTCATTCTTACATTACTTTTTCCAAAACTTAAGAAACATTGCCATTTTTTAAAAAGCATTACTTTTCCTTAACAGCGTGGGAAATGGTTTGTGATTAATAATAATAAATAAATAAATAAATAAATATTTTTATTTGTATCCTGCCCTCCCCGGCCAAGGCTCAAAGTGGCTAACATAAAAACAACACAACATGCATAAAAACAGACACCAATTAAAATACATCTTAAAATTAATTCAGACAAGTTAAAATCTGGGCAGGTAGCAATGATCAGGGTTGGAATTGAGAGTGGTTAATCCTTGCCAGAGCCAGCTGTTTCCACTGATCATACAAGGACCTGTGAGTGGGTTGGGGGCCTCCTTTGGGCTTGTTTTATATATTTTCATACCAAAAAGTGGTAGGGGAGGGGGAATACAGAAATCCACTGGTGTTGACAAAAAAACAAAAAACGTGCCTGCTTTATGGTTACCCAACACCCTTAGTGTGTTAAATGTTGTTAGGCTGAAATCCTATACCCCCAGACCTGGGAGTCTGCGCCATTTAATTCAATGGGTTTTTCTTCTGAACAGAGAAGCATGGGATTGTTTGCTAAAGATGGGGCAGGGGGTGCGTTTAGAAAGCCTGATGTTAAGCCCAGTCTGCAGTGGGTTTTTTGTTTTGTTTTTTTGTCTTTCAGTCTTAAAACAGTAATAGAAGAAACGGTTTGGGGAAATAAGGATTAATAGAAGAAGAACATCTCAGTAGCTCTCCCATTTTGCAATATGGATTGGTTTCATTGCAACCAGTGTTTCAGCCAGGAGGGGTCTGATTTTTCTGTCACCAGCTGTGGACACATATTTTGCAAAAAATGTGCTGGCTCAGGTAAGAGCAGCAGCATGTCAGGTCTATCTTGTCTGGGACGCATTCAGACATGTCATCATATCCTTTAAGTTTAAGCCGGTGTCACAGGACCCTTTGATTGACATTCAAGCAATCACTGATTTCCGACCTCCTACAGATGTGCAATAAACCTTCATTTCAGTTTCCTGTGCATATAACTTTGTTGCTTATGTTCCTCTTTATGTACAGTATATAATTTCCCTGCTACATTCTACAGTCCTACGATAACATTAAGAAATGCTAGGAATCTTAACTCCATGGTGGATCAAAAATAATTGAATGTTTAAATTTTCAATAAATCTGAGTTAATCTTAATGCTGCAGTTTTTATATTAATCATTTCTGGCCTGTTTTAATGAGTAGAACAATTTTAAGACAATCAAAGGACTTTGAATCTAAGGACTCGTGATTTCAGAGGATTTCAGTGTTTTGTTCTTTTGGAACACTTCTTATCCACAGTAATTTTTAGTATGTGCACTAACTTTTGCATTTGAATCCTGACAGATAAATGCCCATCTTGTGGAACAAGCACAAAATATTTGCTTCTTAATGATAATGTAAGTTGTGGCTTCTACTTACCTTGAGAGCGGAAGATGGTGAGATGACCTCCCTTAGATCCCAAAATCTTTAATAACGTATCAATCAGTGGTGAATATCCCCTTCTGTGTTTTTCCTTCTGACCCACAGATGCAGCCAGAAGCAAAAAAGTTTTTCAAAAGTCCCACTGAACTTGTACTCGGCCATATTGCCCATATTTCTCAGGTAAGAGTAAAGGCTTGTCCATACTTGCGATTGTCCCGCCATTTTCCCCTGGGAAAACCAATTATTTACCACTGAATCAGAGCAAACTTAATTTGGGTTTTCTGCAGATTAACATTTGCTCTGATTCAGCAGTAAAGAGCGGGGTTTTCCCAGGGAAAGTGGCAGGAAAAACAGAATACCTCTTGGACTTGTACTTTCTAGGCACAGGACAGGTGAATTTTGGATGAGCCCTAACAAACCAGACACCGGTCCTGAAATTCATTCTTGATCCTGGATTCTAAAATGTGTGGCACTGACTGTCAAAACCAAAGACAAGGCAAGGAAGGAAAGCTCAACAGCCTTGAGTCTGAAGTTAGCAATTAGTTCCTAATTCCTTATTCAAAAGTTCAAAATAGAGAAAATCTGAATAACAAACTGAAATTTATATGCATCTGTAGCCCAAAATAAGCTTTGGACTATCCCACATCATATGTCTCCATGACTGGGAAACTGTTTCCTTTGGTCTCCAATATAATTCTCTCCAATCAAAGGATTTTTGCACAACATGCTTTTTAACACATAACAATCCCAAGTGACCCTTGAACTGGAGACATGCGTGCAAAGTAAATTTTGTGTCACCACAAATCATGCAGCCACATTTACAGGAGAGTCCTCTGTGAGATACTCTAGCACCATGTCTGGCCCAACACTACATGTTGGCTTAAGATACTGTCAAGTGTTCTGCTCCAATATGTATATATCTGTTAACAAATAAGGAGGTGAGGGCAGTTTGTACCTCAATCTAAGCTTGAGGCCACCAGGAAAGTCCTCTGTGAGACATAGCCCACAATACATTTAGGGCTATCACAAATTATACATTGACACAACGAGAAGACTGCCTTGCGATGCCCTAGAGTCCTGAACAGAACTTTCATTTTGCACACTGTCAGCTGGCCTTCAAACATGCCAATACTACTCAAGGAGTAATTCAAAGCAAGGAGTTGGATCAGCAAAGCCAGGAGGTTCAAGGGATTGGTACTGGGCTTCCTGCTTGATGCGTAGGTCTTGACAGGTGATCGACATTTCTGGCACCTTATGCCAACTCTGGGAACAGCTGCTGCATGCACAGAGTCAAAGTCACTTGCTGAATGCAATGTGTATCTCAAATAATGGAATTTGGTGATTACTTTTCAGCTATGGCTGGTGTTCTAGTTGCCCGCAAAGAAAGCATTATGTGAATAGTGGAGCTTTTATCACCGTCTGTGCAAATGAATGGTTTTCTTTCCAGCTACAGTTTCTGAAAATTAATTTGGCAAGTTTGCATCAGGAGCTAGTTTTGGACAGCACTGATTGCCTATCATTTGATGAACTTCCCCCACTACCCTGGAGCAGTTCACAACTTAAAATAAAAGATTGTACTCCTTTTGAAAATGCAAGAAATGGATGTTTAATTGAAAAGGCAGAGTTACTTTTAACCATAATGCATTGGTGGGGAAAAGCCAAGCTTCCTCCCATCCCTGAGAGAAAAATCTACTGCTACTCCTGTTTTAATGTTTCATTTGTTTGAATGCAATGCGTGGCCATAGCCTCTAGAATGGCAAGGGCCTGAATGACATTCTTCATTTCCCTAAAGGAGCTATAATCCCCCAATCTGCTGAGAATCAATAGTTGTGAATTCCCATAATTCATCCCTCCTATGGTTCTCTTCTTAGGTGTGGACTTTCCAGAAAAGCCAGATGGAGCTGCTTGCATCTTTTTATAAATACCGTGCTTCAAAGGCTGAAGGAGCTCTGCAGCAAGTTTACCAGGAACTAACTACGCAGGAAAAGTGAGACACGCAGGTTGCAAAAAGAAGGAAAAAAAGGGTCTGGGGGAACAGCAGGGATTATTCAAGACGGCATGGCCTGCACCCGCACATTTTACATACACTAATCTTTCCCCCTTCCTTCCTTTCTGAAAGAGGAGTCATGTCCGTAAAGCCATAGAAAATATCTCATTTTTTGTCTATTTTTTACTATTTTGTGAAAGAAAGCAGTTTGTTTCTGTTTTGGTGGACAAGGGCACTTGGTCAGGAGTGCAGCAAGCCCTCATGATAATATGAACATTTAACACGAGTCAATAGACTGAGAATAGGAGTGTTTACTTCTGCTCCCTCCTAATTTAAAATTTATCATTTTTTAAAAAAACAAAACTTAGGGCAGAAATTATGTGATCCTAGAGGCATCCCACCAACCCCTCTCTATTAGTAAACCACTTTGAGGGTTTTTGTTTTTGTAGTCATGCAGTGTACAATTTTTATGAAATAAAATCACAATAAATCAGTACAAAAGTATTCTGCAATAGTGATTAAAGGGCCACGGTTGGGAGTGAGAGGAAGGGAAGTGTGGGATATTGCTAGCTGCTTTGCCAAGACATCTATCTTGTGCATCAAATGCTTAGGGAGCTGGCGGCATTACAGAAGGAGAACAGGGAACTGATGAAGAATCTCTGCTCATTGGAGGTAGGAGCTGTTTATATAGAACAAACCCAACTCTGTGTGTTTTGCTTCCTGACCCCCTCTGGCGGGACAGAGGGAAACATTTTCCATGGGCAAATTCTCCACTCTCTTCCTGCAGGATTCCCCACATCAACTCCAGGATAGCAGGTGAGTGTTTCTGTTCTGATCTGCTTGGATAATTGCCAAGAATTGCAGTGCATGGAATGGAGCAGGGATGGAGAATCCCAGGTCTAGCAGCTGAATGCAGCCATTCGGGCTTCTCTTTCTGGCACTTGGGGACTTTTCCAAGGCCAAAAACCTCATCCCCACATTTCTTCTTCTTCTTCTTTGGTGATCACTCGTAGCCAAGTAAGATTGTCTTCCATGAACATGGTCTTAACAATGAGTCCGTAAGTGACTGTGGAGGCCAATTCTGGATCCACACGTCCTTCCACAGTGGGGACATAGGTTTCTGGGCGGAAGTTGATCACGGTGAGGGTTTGCCAAGCATGCCTTCCTCTTAGCACGTTTCTCCATTGCGTCCTGAGTTCGAGTGTCTTCAAAGCCCATGACACCTTTGGGAAAGGCTGTTCTCCAATTGGAGCACTCGCAGGCAAGTGTTTCCCAATTGTTGGTTTTTATACTACATTTCTAAAAATTTGCCTTGAGAGAGTCTTTAAACCTCTTTTGTTGACCACCAGCATTACGCTTTCCATTTTTAAGTTCGGAATAGAGTAGTTGCTTTGGAAGACGATTTTCAGGCATCCGCACAACATGACCAGTCCAACGAAGTTGATGTTGAAGAATCATTGCTTCAATATACCCCTCAATGTGTCACCAAACTGTAATAATACCTCTAGCTTGCCTGGATGGAGGGTAGAAATATGGGTGAGATTTGGGTGTAGGTAGCGATCCCTGACTTTTACTCTGCATCTGTTGCCCCAGCCACTTGTGCGCATGGCCCTGCCTGTTTCTCAGGCTGAAAAGGGCTTCTCACCCTTGCTTTAGAGGCTCTTCATATCAGAGGTGTGCTTGGGTTTGAGGCCCACGCTGAACATCCTGTTGGAAGCTGCCCAGAGTGGCTGGGAAAGCCCAGCCAGATGGGCGGGGTACAAATAATAAATTATTATTATTATAATTATTATTAGCAAAACAGGCAAGGTAATATGGTTTCCACCTTGACTGAACAAAATTCCTTTTAAATTGTTATAGAAACAGCACACCGAGGCCAGTTGCCATCAAACCCCCCTTACAGCCAGGTAGGACATTTTCAATCGAGACTTTGGGACAAATGTGCATTTGGTAGCATAAATTATTGTGGATGAGCATGTGAGTGTGTAACCTTTGCCTATGTGGACCTATGAGGAGGAACTTGCAAATAGTAAAGGTGAACAAATAATTAGACAAAACAATAGAACTGCTAAGTTTGATATCAAGCAGGCACCTTCACTGAATTCTTTTTGGAGCCTGCCAGAAATGTTCCTATTTAGGCAAGCCTACCCAGATGCTTAGAAATGCTGATGTGAATTTTAATCTGCTTTAGTATTTAAACTTCTAGCAGGTTTCAATGTATTGTATCCCCCCCCCCGATTTTATTATTTTATCTTTTTGTAAACCACTTGGAGGTGTATACATTTTATGAAATAAATGGAAAAACAAATAAAAACATGAATTATGCAATGGTCCAAAGAGTCCAAATAGAAAATTAAGACAATTCTTGCCGGCAAACTTTGAAGTCAGCCAATCTGCATATTCCTCTAGTCCACAAAGAGGCTGGACAATTCAGAGGTGATTCTTCAAACAGCTTTAGTCCCCAAGTGACAGGACTAGCACAGTTAATGGCAGACTTAAACTTTTTTAGCTTGAAGGAAGTAGATACAAGGTGATAAGAGCTCAGAATTGTTATTCAGCTCCCCAACAGACCAAGCTTCTCCTCCTAGTTCTCTGCTGAGTGACTCTCACTGCAGGGCTAAGTCAAGCCTATCGTGGGGATTACACAAGCATGTGTTACAGCTTTGCACATGTATGAATGAAAGTAGCCTTGACTGAGGAAGAGAAAGCAAATGTGCTTCCATGATACTGCATACTGTGCTAACATATATGGAGGTATGAATATCAGATTAAGAGCATGCGTGCCTTTTTCTGTTCTTCAGCATTTAATACCTTTTAGTGAAGTTACTGTCCTTCAGAGACTGCTGTTCCTCCGGCCCTAGGATTCTTATCTAGGATTCTTTAAACAGAGTTGTCAGGAACTGAACTGGGATATTCTACATGCAAAGCGGTCATTGATACCATTAGGTTCCGCTTCATGCTTCCTCTTCACAATAATCCACTATCTCATACTTTGCAGTTACACTACCATTTAATTTCCAGAAGTCCAGTGAAGTGATCAGGTAAGAAATTTAATATTCTTTGGGTGTGATAAGTAGCAGGGAATATGTAAGCTTGCTCAAAATTCCAGAAAAACATAAGAGGGGAAACAAAGTTATCTAATCCACATGGCTGTAGAAAAGCAAAAAATAGAAATACTGTATGTATTCAAGAAGTGAATTGTTTCACAATGCAAGGAGGGTTTGCTTTACATAGGTTCCTTTTGCTGCTTGCGTCATGCCTCAGGACACTTGCTGTTGTGACCTCTGCTGTTTCTTTTTTCAAGTTCCTTAACTGTGAAGTTTGATCCAGATTCAGAGTTTTTCAATCGTTCCCTTGCCTTGTTTCCCCCAAACCGGACTTGGCAACTATAGAAATCAAGTTTATGTAGCTCATGATTTTTCCTTAATATGCATACATTGGTTTAGTCCAGTCACAAAATCTGGATGTCTATCGAGCTTTCTATTCCCACTAAGGCCCGCTTAACTTTTTGTACCTCTGTGCCTCATAGCCGCTCCTCTTCCATGGATTCCATCTCCTCAAGAGCCAGCCACCCACCAAACTGGCAAGTGAGTCCCCACACTGCTATCTTTCTGTTCCCAGGTATGGAAAAGAGAGGGTGGGTATCTTATTTTTGCCTTCCAAACTCACGATGGGAATGTCTCATTTCCCCCCCTCAGCTTGCTACAGGAACCACCTGGATGACTTACGGCAGGATGACCCCAGATAACCCTAATAATGGTAAGAAATATGGGAGGGAAAAGGTAGAGTGGTTTTAATGCTGCAATGGGGATGTAAGACAAGATGCTAACACAGGGTTAGGACGAACAGAATGGACCTCTCTTCTTCTCCAAGGATTTCAGGTATAGCCTCCCCTGGGGCAAGACACCACTTTTGCAGCCAAGCTGAAAAATGTGGTGGTGGAGAGTTATTACACCAATCTGATTACATCCCTCTATCCCACATTAGTCACTTTAAATTAGTCACCCAAGATGAGACCTCACA
Source organism: Podarcis siculus (assembly GCA_034642415.1). NCBI lineage: Eukaryota > Metazoa > Chordata > Lepidosauria > Squamata > Lacertidae > Podarcis > Podarcis siculus. The sequence continues at coordinate 2,884,727 of JAXCMG010000060.1, forward strand.
CGCTAAAGTTAAACCTTGTTCTTCTCCTATCACTTTTCATAGATTCTCTGTCATTTCATACTATGTATAATACCTTTAATTCTATTTTCCAGCTACTCCTTCTCCAGCATCCACTAGAGGCTTATTCCACAGGTGAGTCTGAGAGTAGGGTGTGCGCTTGTCCCCGCCAAGATGCTACTACTGCATCATCATATAGCAGCTGTTTAGGTGTCTTATTACTGTAATTTTCACTTCTCGCTGTCATATAAACAAAATAAGGTGTGATCAGAGGCAGCAATGCTACTGAATAGCAGTTGCCGCAAAGCACAGGAGGGGAAGAGTTGCTCTTGTGCTCATGCCCTATTTCCTGCAGGCATCTAGTTGGTCACCATGACAACAGGATGCTGGACTATATGGACCTTTGTCCTGATCTAGCAGGCTGTTCTTATGCTCTTAGTACTGGTCTAGTTCCTCAGGATGCAGTCCAACAGGCTGAGGTCAAACATTTCATCCTGTCCCAGATTATAACTATATCAGTGTTCAAGTCCTTATTGCTTTTGACCCTCAGATCAGGTGGAGGAGGACCATATGCCAGAACATCACAGCATTGAGAAGCTGCACCCCATACAGGTGAGAGGGAATGCACCTCCAGGTTGTCATTATTTTGCAGGAAAGTTTCACATGCATGCCAGAACTTTAGGTTTGTGCAGTTAAAGTGAACTAAACTGCTTTGTTGCCCTAGCTGGTTTGTCAGTCACTTTGAGTCACTTTTGTGATAAGAGAGACAAAATCATCACCCTCCATTTTTAATCTTCAGTCTTGTAAAATGTTTTGGGGCAGCAAGACAATAATTTTTCATGTTGAGATTAATTTTGGGCACAATTTGCTCCCCCCCCCCCAGCTTGAATAAAGCAACCAGCAATCAATCTCACATCTCAAACCTCCACACAGAGTCAGCTGGGTTAATTCATTGTACAGAGATAGTTTTCTCCCTAAATCAAGATTGCCAAGTGCACATATGATGCTAAAGTTTATTATTTGTCACTAAACGTTTTCTTGTCAATAACTGTTTAGTAAGTAGGGTTAGTAATTGAAGTGTGCATCCTTGCAACTAGCTTACTGTATTTTTCCCTCCAGGACCACATGTGCCAGCAGAGCTCACCAACAATAATGGGGAGGACTGAAGTAACTGCTTTTAATAGCAGCACCATGGAAAATGTGTCACCACCATCACCTCATAGCTCACTCAGGAACAACCTGTTAAGGACATGAGATGCTTAATCTGCACAGTAATAAATATCACACAAACTCAATTGTTACATCATCAGCATCTTTTTATGTGTATACCATACCACTTTTCCACAAAATTGTGCCCAAAGTGGCTCACAACATATAAAGTGAACAGTTAAGAATAACTGAAGCAGAGCCAAAGAGGAGTTTGAAATTGACAAATCGTATTGATCTGATTAGACAGAATTTGCTTTGCTGTCCATGGATGGTTTACAGCATTGATCTAATTTATGACCAATTCTTACGGCAAGCTACATTCAAAGTCAGACGGTACAATGTGAACTCCTGCTGTTTGTCCCAGAAATGGCTGTTCAGGGGTATGCTGCTGCTGTATATGGAAGTTCCTGTGGGAATGTTCAGGGAGGTAGGAGAGGATAAAAGGTAAAGGTAAAGGACCCCTGACAGTTAAGTCCAGTCGCAAACGACTCTGGGATTGCAGTGCTCATCTCATTTTACTGGCCAAGGGAGCTGGTGTTTGTCAAAGTAGTTTACTCACAATCATTCAGTTCACAGATGGATCCCTGAAGGCAGACTTAGGTTACAAAAATATATACATGTGGAACTACCCCATATGGGGGTTAGTCTCAGTGACTGCAGCCTGGTAGTCACTGTTGCTCTTATGTCGAAAGCAAGATGGAGAAGAGGAAGTGTGCTGCCTGCCTTGCCCCTTTTGTTACCTGGGCAGGTAAGGTCATGCCCACCTCTAGTCACATGCAGAGGAAGTTTGTCCCAGCTCAGGAGGAAACAGGAAGTTTTCTACTGGCTGGACAAACATCCCTCTTCATGTCCGCTCTAGGAATGTTGTACTTGACTGCTATGTGTTTCACAACCCACAGTTCCATCTGCTGTGTGCTGCTCAGTTGAAAGGCTATGGAGGCTGACCCATTTCAACATGATAACATTTTCATGTGGCACTTCAGTCATGCTTCAAGCATGCAAACAAAGGAATGCATGGGCATGTTTAGGAGTGCGCATAAACATGCCTGTTTCTCATATACAGTGGTACCTTGGTTTGCAACCGCTTTGGATTATAACCATTTTGGATTACAACCACGTCAAACCCGGAAGTGCGTGTCCCTTTTTTTTTTATTACAACCCATTTTGGGGGGATTACAACCAATTTGGGGGGAGGCCCCATTGGCAAAAGCGCGCCTTGGGTTACAACCTGTTTTGGTTTACAACTGGACCGCCGGAACGGATTATGGTTTTAAACCAAGGTACCACTGTATAAGAAATATTGTACATGCATCTGGAAATTGGTGTGCTAGGTGACAGAAACAGTTGGCTTTTTAAAGAACACAAGACAACCCTTGTTGGATCAGGTCAAAGGCTAGCTACTCCAGCACTCTTTTCTCACAGGGAGGCTCACAAGCAGGACCGGAGCACAATAGCACTCTCCCCTCCTGCAATTCTCAGAAACTGGTGTTCAGAAAAATTACGAGCTCTGACAGTGGAGATAAAACCTAGCCATCCTGCCTAGTAACCCTTGGTAACTGTTATCTTCCCTGTATTCCTCTAATCCTTTTTAAAAGCTGGTGGCCATCGTCACTATTTCAGCTGCCTTGTCAAAGGCACAATTGTGCAAACCTCTCTGGAGAAAACCAGTAGCTGGGTCAGCCAGATCACACCACCAGCCTGAGTGGAGCTGTTGAGTTCAACAAATCCATTGTCTTCCTGTGTGGCTCTTTTGTTCTTTTTCCTGCTTGCCTTCTTTGTTAGTCCAGGTATGGTGATGGTCAGGATGCATTTAACAACAAAAATAAAAGCCACCAAATTTCTAAGACAGCTGTCTTTCAAGAGATTGGAACTGAAAACCTCACTCCTTTGCCACTTCCTCCTCAAGTCACTTGTTTTTTTGTTTTCTGTTTTGTTTCATTTCTCTTTCAGTTAGGGTTGCCATTTTTTAAAAAAAATCTTGTGCCCTTAAACAACAAGGAAGTGATAGTGCTATCTCTGTGCCAGGAAAACCTCTCCCTACTGATTTCAGCTGGTGTTAAATGCAGTCACAACCCAGACCCTCATCACTTGGCAACTGTACTTTCAATCAACTTGCCTATGAGGTGGAGCTGATTTCCTCTCATGGAAAGCCTGCACTTTGAAATGCCACAGTAGGGTGCTTACTCACAAGTAGATATGCTTGTATGTCACACAGGAGGAAGGGCTATAGCTCAGTCCTAGAGCTTTAAACGCAAAAGTTCCCAATTTCAGTCTCCAGCATCTACAGGTAGGGGTGGTAATGTCACCTGCCTGAATCTCTGGAGCATTGCTACCAGTCAGTGTTTACAATACTGAGCTAGATCAGCCAATGATCTGACTCAGAAGGCAGCTTCCTATCTACAGCAGCAGTATTAATATGCTTGCTTTCATTCTTTTCATTCTGTTTGTTGCCCACCCTTCAATCCCAGCGAGGATTGCATCTAAAAAAGATAATTCAACCCAATAAGACCAATAAAGCAACTTCACTCCAAAATAGCGCACCATGCAATACACACCTACCTACATGTGAAAGTGTGAGTTGACATGTTTAAAGGCTGAGATTGGGGCCCCCTCTGACCTGAGGACTTTCAATACAATCTCTTGGCTTCTACAGCCATAGGAAAGCTCCTAGGAACAGATTATTATACAGTGGTACCTCGGGTTAAGTACTTAATTCGTTCTGGAGGTCCGTTCTTAACCTGAAACTGTTCTTAACCTGAAGCACCATTTTAGCTAATGGGGCCTCCTGCTGCTGCCACGCCGCCGGAGCACGATTTCTGTTCTTAACCTGAAGCAAAGTTCTTAACCCGAGGTACTATTTCTGGGTTAGCGGAGTCTGTAACCTGAAGCGTATGTAACCCAAGGTACCACTGTATACAAAAAGTGCACTAAGGACAGTTCTTCCCCTGGTCATCAACTTAGCAGCTTCACCCTGATTGAAAAAATAAAATCCAGCCAAAGCAAATTTTTAAAACCCCTAACACCACTTCCAAAAGATGCTCAGTCTTAACTCGTTCCTGGGCAGAGATGTGGCAACGATCATTTACTGCCCAGATATGCTTCTTCTCTGTACTGAGTTGGATAACAATTGCTGCTTTGCTATAGAAGGGTTTATCGTGTCTTCGCGGCATCCATGGAGATGACCTATATTGTCCCTGGAGCACCTTTTCCTTCCTAAGCAAGCACGCTGCCTGTCTTGTCCTTCTGCATCTTGGAAATAGCTTTTTTTGTGTGTGACATCATCCCGGCACACCTGGCTCACTCGAGGAGTTACTCAGGCGATTCTGTATTCCCATGAAGATGCTGCCCAATCAGCAGGCCTCATGAGCGCAGCCAATCGGCTGGCTCGGAGGTGATGTCATGGTGAGAGCTTGGCAGCCTGGCGGATGCTAAGTGGATCTTTTAGCATCTTTTCCTGGAAGGAAGCGAGTGAGAGGCTGGGAGCGGCTGGACCAGGTGTCGATCTGGCAAGGGGGTGAGTAGCATCAGGCTCAGGAGAGGGTACCCCACAAGCAGCTGCAAAGGCGAGTAAAGGCCAGGGAAGTGGGGAGCGAACCGAGGAACTAAATAATATTTCTCCCTAGCATTGAAGTTATTTCCTGGGGGAGGGGGGCAAATGCTGGACCCTCAAAAGCAGGGGCTAGAGTTGGAGGAGGGGTAGGCATGGGAAAGGCTGTGATGGGGCAGGACCCCAGCACACCTTATGCCTGCTGGCTTTGGGAAGTCAGCGTAAAATTTTCTGCGCCCTCCTGTCTGTCTATCTATCTATCTATCTATCTATCTATCTATCTATCTATCTATCTATCTATCTATCTCTATCTATCTATCTATCTATCTATCTATCTATCTATCTATCTAATCTATCTATCATCTACCTCTCTCTCTCTGTCTGTCTGTCTATTTATCTATCTATCTAGCCATCTATCTATCATCTATCTATCCTTCCTGCAGATATATATATAGAAAGAGGGAAAGTAATATAAATTTCTATAGTACACCTTGTGGTTATTTCTATTTAAATGACCCTGTATTCCTTTTTCTTGCCACGCTATGCTCACCTTTTATCAACCACATTATTATCCATCCATCTCTTAATCTACCACATTTTCTTTTTGTCACCATGTGCTGGCATTGGGCATCCAACTGCCCCCCCCCCCGGTGCTTTGCCCCTCCTTCCCATCCTACATCTCACCACAGGGGTTTACGTGTATGTGGGTGTGAGTGAGAGTGCCTATACCTAAGAAGAAATTGCTGTTTTCCATTTGTTGCACTCACTATAACATAACCTGTCTGTGGTCCCAACAAGACGGTTTTGTTTCTCCCAATGCAATATGAAAGACTGTCATTAGCAAACCGGGGTGGGTGCCTCGTGGCTTCAGGGACATCCACAGAGATGCCAGTGTAGCTTTAAGAAAAGAAAGTCAAAGTCAGGTCAGTTTCCATTGGAAGTCAGCACTTTTTTTGGCGGGTGTGTGTGTGTGTGCATTTATGTCTCTCTCTTTTCTTAACTGTTCTTCCTTCTCCTTCTACTTCCACACTTGCACATCAACACACCAAAATGCGACAATGAGCAGGGCTGCCTGCCTCCCACAATTTCGTGGGAGAACAGGAAATTTCTCCACTCTCACCTAAAAATAGTGAGTTTCTGGTCCCTGTGGGAGCAAGTGGGTGAGCAGCACTTGTTTGCTGACATCAGAGGAGGGGCTGCAGAAGGGTTCCTGTGGTCAGGGGTGGGGCTTTTAGTGCCCTGCTGAGTTCCCCCTTGCAAAACCAAAACTATGCAGAAAAAAACGAACGAAACAAAAGCTCTAAGACCAATGTTACAGTTTCCCCCATTTGCATTATATTCATTGATTGCAGGATCCAGCTTCCCTTGTACAGAATCTGGATTGCCCAGATGCCTCTAATTTCAGGGGGCAGCAGCGTGGAGTGCCTGTGGTCTCAACAATGAGCACAGAATTGGCACTCAGCTCCTGACTCTGAAATCCCCCCATCCCAGTTAGTCATTGCTCTCCAGGCTGATAGGCAGAATCTTCTCTTGGCTGCTTAACAAACCTCCTTCCCCTGGTTCTTCTGGGCAGCAACAGGCGATCCCAAAAACTGTTCCATTTCTTGGAGGGGGGGCAGACCTCTCTAACCAAACTCCTGCTTACGGCCCCTCGCTTTACTTTTTACTCCTACAGGTCATATTCAGCCTAGCCTCAGTTCACTTCCCCATGATACTTTTCCTCCAGAGAAAGACCACATCGGGACTTAATATTTATTAGTCAGGGCTCTCTGGGGTTTAGCTGAAGAAGGACCAGCTTTAACTGTAATGGTCGAGTCTTTGAACTAGCAAAGCAGTCAGAGTGAAGTGGCTCTAGAGAGCATGTGCAGAGTGCTTCCCCCTCCGCTCCAGAGGAGAAATGAGAGTATGCAAATGTGGATGATTGCACGTGTGTGCGCTTTGGGCTGTGGATTTCCCAACAAACATGTTACATGCACCATGTCTGCAAGGGGCTGGGGGTGCTGTACGAATAGGGGTGGGGTCATGTACAATAGCCTCTATCCCTCCCCAGGCTTTTCCTCTGTGACTGACGGCGGTGTTCAAGCTAGAGGGGAACGCGTGGCTGCCACCAGAGCCATCTTCCACCCTTACGTCACCAAATCCTTACTTTTGTTTCCACGAGGCATGCCAAAAGGGAAGTTGAGGCAGCTGCTCTCTCGCCTGTCATTCAAGGGAAACTGCAATGCCTTGCTTGTCGAGGGTGGGTGGGGAGAGAGACCCCCTTCCTGAAATCAAGGCAGGAGTGGGCGCTGGAATTCCTTGGAAAGGGGCGGAGGGGCTGAGTTCCTGATAAAGACTCTTCCAAGGGGAGAAATTTCGCTTGCTCGCTCGCTCGCTCGCTTTTGCAAACCTGCTGTGTACGAAGCCACAGGAGGGTATTTAAAAATATTAAGAATATTTTCAGAGGGCGATCTTTGCTTCTCCTGGAGTCTGACATCTAAGCACCGAGGCTGACCATGTGGCAAGAGCCACTCACCATAGCTGTCAACGTTTTCCCTTTTTTAAGGGAAATTCCCTTATTCCAAATAGGATTCCTCGCAAGAAAAGGGAAAAGTTGACAGCTATGCCACTCATTCTTCCACATTCCTTTTTTGCCAAGTGTGCAAACGATTATTTCTGGGCGGTGGTGGTGGAATAGGACAATTGCTGGATGAGAAAAAAATATATTAAGTTAGTTTTTTTTATGCCTTCTCACTGCATGCGTATTGCTATTTTCTTAATTTCTGCCGGGTGCCTGCGTGCTGCGAGAGATGAATTTTGGGGGATGTGGCAGGGGAAAGAAGCCGATGAACCCCCCCCCCAATACTTAACACATGCATGCAAAGGCGTGCTGTGGAGCTTCCATTTTGTAGGTGGCTGCAAAGCGAGGTCTCTCCCGTCATGCCCTGCCTGTTTGCAGCTCGAATGAGCTCATCCTATATTATACAGGGCTGTTGTTTCCTCCGCATTCCCTTATTCATTAAGCTCCGGAGGAGCATCCGCGGCGGAGCCACTGCAAAGATGGGCAGCGTCCTCGCTCCCTGTTTCCCTCCCTTGCCTCTCCCTCTCACATCAGCACCACTTGTTCTAGCAGAGGGCAGTCCTCTCAGTGAAGGCATCTTCTGTTTGAAGACGGGAGGCGTGGGGTGAAAGTTGCCCATCAGCAATTAACACATGATGGACAGCAGACTGAGGAAGAACAAAGTCACAGTCTTCCCCACTGCTCCTTGTTTCTGAATTTGCGCCTGGGCTTTCCTATTGGCACCAATGAATCTATTTCTCCTTCTGTCCCCTTTCTGTGTAGGTGGCCACCCTAGTTAGTTCGTTTTTCACCCAACCCCACCCACACCTCCAAGCTGGCCTTTTCCTAAAGGAGATTTTCATACTCATCATCTGGTTAGAGCCAGAATAAGCCCCCGCAGCTGTTGACAAAGCCGCTTGCGAAGTCATGACAAAGGAAGGGGTGGCCTGTCAGCCACAATTAGCGCTCCTGGAATGAGAGGGGTGGGTGCTGAGCATCATGGAAAGGAAGAAGCCATCTGAGCATCTTGTCTGGTGGTGGGGATGAATCCTAGAACTGTAGAGGTGGAAGGGATCCCCAAGGCTCATCTAGTCCAACTCCTGCAAATCAGGGATCACTACTGACAGGTGGCCATCCATCCTCCCTTTAAAAGCCTTCAAAGGAGAGTCCAAACCTTCTGAGGGAATCGGTTCCACTGTCAAACACCTATTGCCATCAAGCTTTGCTTGTGGGAAGCTTTGCCAGAGGAACTCGTAGGACAAGGTGGGATGGCATGATTTCCTTTGAACATGTGCAGAGTGTCCCATTCCTCACCACCAGCCAGCTTCTAGACACGTGGAGGAGCTTAAGAGCAGGGCTTTATGTATCCAAGGTGGCTAAGGAAGAGAATTAAAAGTATATTTAGAATGAAAACAAGCTAGGGCTCACCAGAGCCTTGTCCTCAATGTCTGCTTTCCCTGCCATGCGCCACGATGCAACCCTGGAAGGATAGGATGAAGCAACAGTAAAGAAAACAGTGGTCTTGAGCATGTTCTTACCCCTCAATCCTGTGATAGCTGCACCACTATGTGCTGTAGCCAAGCGGCACAATTGATCAAGTGGGGGCAAACACCCCTCCCTGCTGCTAATGCCCCCCAATTCCACACACACCCCCGTCACAGCAAACAAGGTGTCAACTTCCATTTGCAAAGATGTCTTCTGATCCCATTCTCAGGAGGACTCTGTGCTCTGTGCCCAACACTACACTTGGTGGCTTTGACTCACTTGCACTACGCAGAATACCTACCCAAGAACAGGATCAGGCCAATGGTCCTTCTAGTCCAACCACCTGTTCTCACAGTGGCCAACCAGATGCCCCTTCTGGGAGCCCCACAAGCAGGATTTGAGCGCAGGAGCCCTCTCTCCTCCTGCTCTTTCCAGCAGCTGATATTCAGAAGCATTGAAGGAGGCAGAGCCTAGCCAGCATGGCTAGTAGCCAACAATAGCTGGCTGGAAGACCCCAGCCCCTTTTCACGTGTGAAGGAAATGATGGTTTTTGGACATGTGTGTTGCTAATGCAGTGCAGGAAGAGGGCAAATGCAACACAGGTTATGACCGATGTGCCTTTGAGCACAAAACCGGATCTGAGCATCACTTGTGAACAGACTGGGACTCCCCCCTCATTGTAGGCTGGAACGATCTCCCCGCAGCTGCAGCCTGCTGAGTCTTATATAACCAGTGAGTGGGAAGAACTTTGACAGAAGCTGTGTCAGATGGGAAGGCAATGGAGGCTCAGCAGCCTGATTTTGCTCTGTAGCCTGTTGCCAGAGCATCTACAGCTATATATGGATTTTGTCCAGCTGGGATGTAGGTTTGGAGGTCACGCAAATGCCCCAGACACATCGTGCCTGCTGCTGGAGTCCCCAGCACAAAGCCTAGCCCAGCTGTAGTTTGCTGGAACAGGGGCAAGCAAGCGGGGCACCTTCAAGACATATGTGACTACAACTCCCAGCATCCTCCAGCATGGGCTGTGCTGGCTGGGGCTGATGGGAGGTGTGGCCCAGCCACTTCCATAGGGCACCACATTGGCTACCCCTACGTCAGAGACATTACCTTGCCAACAAAGGTCCGTATAGTGAAAGCTATGGTTTTCCCAGTAGTGATGTATGGAAGTGAGAGCTGGACCATAAAGAAGGCTGATCACCGAAGAATTGATGCTTTTGAATGATGGTGCTGGAGGAGACCCCTGAGAGTCCCATGGACTGCAAGAAGATCCAACCTCTCCATTCTGAATGAAATCAGCCCTGAGTGCTCACTGGAAGGACAGATCCTGAAGCTGAGGCTCCAAGACTTTTGCCACCTCATGAGAAGAGAAGACTCCCTGGAAAAGACCATGATGTTGGGAAAGATGGAGGGCACAAGGAGAAGGGGACGACAGAGGACGAGATGGTGGGACAGTGTTCTCGAAGGTACCAGCATGAGTTTGACCAAACTGTGGGAGGCAGTGGAAGACGGGAGTGCCTGGCGTGCTCTGGTCCATGGGGCCACGAAGTCGGACACGACTAAACGACTAAACAACAACAGCGTCAGACTATATGGCACACTAAAAGTCAGACCGCTTCATGACCCCAGGCTGGCTGACCACAAAAAAGTAATAATGAAACCTCATGATTTCTCTTTGATATCTCATCCCCTACTCCCCGTCCCATGACATTTTGGCTAGATGCTTTGCTCTGCTCGCCTTTTGAGACACGAGTGTAGGGCCCAGAGATCCATGATAACTTTTAAAAGGACAATTCCTTCTATCTCTTCTCCGCAGAGCAGCTGCTTCCCCACCCTGTGTATGGTACCGAATGGCTCCCATTGTCTAGATTCTGTTTTCCCTCCCTAGCTGTGAGGGCTGTGTTAACTGGGGTCATCGGAGACCTGGTACCATTCCCTTCCAAGCGCTGATTCACACTGTCAGGTGGCCTCTTGTGTCTGTGTTGGTTAGAGTGCCCTTCTCATTGTAGGGGGTTGGGCTGGATGGCCCTTTAGGTCCCTTCCAGCTCTACAACTCTATGATTCTAACTCCAGAATGCTAGCTTTGCCAAATGGAGCAGAGATACCTGCACTGGCTACAATAACCCACATGTTCTTAGCTTTACACAGCCTCTGAACATGGGCCAAGTGCTCATTAGCCCATTCTGCCTATTCCTGTATCTTTTCCAAGGGAGGAGAAACTCATCTGGGGATATTAAACTTCTGAAGAACAGCGATATTATTGCTTACTCCAGTGGGGGTGCGAAGGTTGAACCAAAAATGCATCGAGTTAGTAATAGTCTTGCTGCGAGTAGCTGCATTCTTGCAAACAAGACCTGATCAACAAAATCAATGCTTCACAATTGCAGAGGGGAAGGCAGTTGTTCGCACCAGCCCTTACATTGAAGGGTCTCTGGAAAACAAGTGAAGAAGTTTATTGAGGAGTGGTAGGCTCTTAACTGGGATTGAACAGAGAGAGGCAGTAATAGCCTGCTTGATCAGGGTGGACATTTCACTGCCTGACAGAACTCTTTGCCTCTCCTCACACTTTCAAAAACAAATAAGGGGGTTAAATATTCAAATGCTATTAATTTGTACCAATCACCTTTTGCATTGTTGCAGAACCCAGCCTAGAATCTGGTTTATTGGGTGCAATTTTTTAAATTTTTTAATATCTATATTATGGTAACTGTGAAATAGCCCTACCAAAGCAAGATACCACCATTGGTTCTTCCTTTCTTCAGCATACAAACTGTAGCATCTTGACATTATGTTCCCCCTTTTTTCCTGGAAAAGTTCAAAGCACAACCTGATAACTAAATTCACCCTTGTTCATTTGCTTTCTTTCATGTCTCTACAGCTTGCAAGCAGGACACGATCTTTGCCTACTCGGATACGCACTCGGACAGCAGGAGGCCCAGAACACCAGGCACCATGACGCTGGCAGGTATGGAAACCCGAGTGCTCTCGCTGCTTGGTCAATAAGCAGGTCCATGGAGAAGATAAGAAGACCCTTGTCTTGGATCAGTCAAAAAGGCCAGCATCTTCCTTCCCATATTACGCAACCAATGGTCAAATGCTTCCGCCAAGCCCATGACTAAAACATGGAATTATAGCACCCCTGTTGCTGTTTGCCCCTTGGGACGGGTGGGTCAGAAGGCAGGGAGACCATCAGAAGGTGCCACCAGAGCTAATGACAGGCAGAGCTGGCTTGTCCTAGTTTTGTCCCCATCTAGGGACAGCCACCCTGCTACTGCCCCCACCCACACCTCCCTTACCTGGGTTGTGCTGTAGCACCCATGAAATGGCAATTGTTTTTGGAGAGATCTCACAGAGGCATAGCTGTCAACTTTTCCCTTTTCTTGCGAGGAATCCTATTCAGAATAAAGCCCTTTAAAAAAAGGAAACGTTTACAGCTATGCACAGAAAGCATGAGATAATCCAATATTTTGGTAAGATCTTGCAGAATGTGTGAGATTTCAGCAAGATCTCAGAAGATCTCGTCTGAAAGCACCACCACCTCTCTGCCAACGGAAGAGTGTCAACTTCCAACGGGCAGGGCCACTGCCTCATGGCTTTCTGCCACCTGAGGCAGCTTTCTCAATCCACCTTATGGGTGTGCCGGCCCTGTCCCCATTCTACAAGGGAATCAGCGAGATAAGGAGGAGGAAGAAGAGGCCAGGCTGTTGCATGGATGGGAGCCTGTTTAGTGATGGACTTTGACCTTTCCTGACAATGTGTTTTTCCCCTCCCTGCAGCCTACAAAGAAAAAATGAAGGAGCTCCCTTTAGTGTCTCTCTTCTGTTCCTGCTTCCTCTCAGACCCCTTAAACAAACCATCTTATAAATACGAAGGTAAGTGAGGCAACCGGCCCATTAACTCCCAGACGCTTGTGGGTTTGGGCCTGCTGCCCTATGTGTCCCATTTGCTCCGCTCTTCTGCCGGTGATCTTTTCCACAAATGGTGGATGGCACCCCCCTCTGCCTCCCTTTCCCATGGGCTCTGAGAAGGCTTGAAGGTAATATATTATATATGATGATATATTATGAATCTAACAGACATGCATTATGCATTCTTATACTCTAGACAATGCCAGCAGAACATGCCCACACCCTGCGAGTAATGCAAGAGACGCTCCACTTCTTTTCTTTTATAAAAATTATGTTTTTATAAAATGGAGTTTGTGAAAAATTGAATCGTTTTGACATTTACATGTCACTTAGGTTTAAGCTGCTCTGTAGTCGAGATGGTCCCAAGTGATCAAAGCAGCCAGGCATAGACTACCAACCCTAGTCTTGTTAGGAATGTAATCTAGGTTAGTGGTTCAGTTCTGACAACAGCTGATACAGGCACTTGCAGCAGGAGAGCCTTCTGCCACATCTTTGCGCCTGCTCCTGGCAAGGAGAGAAACTGTGGGAATGTTCAGGGATGCAGGAGAGGATGTATTGTCTGATTATATCCTTTCCCAACTTGTGTTAACAAATTCCACAATTTAGCAGAGTAACATTCCCCCTTTTAAACTCAGAGTAACATTCCCCCTTTTAAACTCACAGCAGATGCGTTTGCTCAGGCTTGCTAAAGCCTCTATAATAACTGTTCTGGTAATTTCCCCTCATTCCCTCATAAAAGATAAGACATGACACAGTCTTCTACAAAAGTATAAAAAGGTTTACTCACATATCATTCTGTTCACAATAGGATCCCAGAAGGCAGACTTAGCTTAGAAAAGTAACATACACCTGGAAACTATCTCATAAGGAGACAGTCCCTTTGTCCTCTCTCGGCTGGAAGGCAAGAGGGCATCTTTTGCTAAGCAGATGTTGCTTCTTCGATGCATGTAGTCAAAGAGAGAGAGACGGCTGCCCTGCCCTGTGCTTTTGTCATTACCTGCACAGGTGAGGCCACACCCACCTCTAGTCCCATGCAGAGGAATTCTGTCCCAGCCCAGAAGGAAACAGGAAGTTTACCTGCTGGCTGGACAAACATTCCTCCCCATGTGTAACCATGTTCACTCTAGGAATGTTGCACTTGACTGCTCTTGTGTTTCACATCCCACAGAAACGTCATGGTCCATTCCCTCTCCAAACATCTATTTCATTTTTACTTAGCAACCCCAGAGAAAGAAGCAGCTGGAGCATAGCCTTTTCCTGTAGTGAATTGCCCTGGGATCTTCAGATGAAGGGCGGAATATAAATTTAATAAATACAACGATAATAATGAAAAATAGTGGGGTAGAGAGAAGAATAGGGTCCCCAGATGCTGAGGAGGGGCTCTTTCTTTGTTCTTGTGGGGTTCATGCTTTCTACTCTGAAGTCTGGAAGCCTTTCCCAAACTTGCTTGTTTGGTGAAGATCTCCATGTCTGTGATGTTGTCGAGGGTTTAATAATAATAATAATAATAATAATAATAATAATAATAATAATAAATTTATACCCCACCCATCTGGGTGGGTCTCCCAAGCCACCCTGGGCGGCTTCCAACAAAGTATTAAAATACAGTGGTCTGTTAAACATTAAAAGCTTCCCTAAACAGGGCTGCCTTCAGATGTCTTCTAAAAGTCTGGTAGTTGTTCTTCTCTTTGACATCTGGTGGGAGGTCGTTCCACAGGACGGGTGCCACTACTGAGAAGGCCCTCTGCCTGGTTCCCTGTAAGCTCACTTCTCGCAGTGAGGGAACCACCAGAAGGCCCTCGGCGCTGGACCTCAGTGTCCGGGCAGAACGAAGGGGGTGGAGACGCTCCTTCAGGTATACTGGGCCGAGGCCGTTTAGGGCTTTAAAGGTCAGCACCAACACTGCTCAGAAACGTACTGGGAGCCAATGTAGATCTTTCATGTTCTGGGAACATGATCCAGAGCGCACAATCTGTTATCACAGGACAGAACTCATGTTGGTAGCAGCCTGGTTGCAGGGGCAGACTTTGTTCTTTCAAATTTCAGTGGCGCTCTGTGTGAGCCCAAAATTTGGCGCCCCTTCCTTCTCACCTTATGTTCTGCTCAATTCACTATGTCATAGTTGTGATGCCCTGCAGCGCCCCCTCGGCTCAGCTCCCAGTGCTGGGCAACCGGTCACACTGTCCTAAATACTCCTCTGCTGATTGGAATCAGATCCAATGTGGGGACTGGATTATATCACCAGATGTCTGGTGGGTGTCTGGCAATCAGGGAAGCTCCCAAGTTCAGTTCTCAGTGGCATATCCAGGTGGTGCTGGGGAGACTTTCTGTCTGAAACACTGGAGAGCTGCTGCCAGTCAGTGCTAAGCTCAATGGACCAGTTGTCTGACTCTGAATAAGACCCCTTCCTGTGCTTTCTCTAGCTGGATGCCCTGAGTTATTCCCAGCATAATTTCCTCCATTAACACATTTGCTCTTTAGCACGATTACATCCCAGCCTCTCCCTCCCTCTTCTCTTCCAGTAGACACCGTAGACCTCACTTGGTGCGTCATTTCTGACATGGAGGTCATCGAGCTCAACAAGCGCACCTCCGGCCAGTCCTTTGAGGTCATCCTGAAGCCACCCTCCTTCGAAGGGATCCCAGAATTCAATGCCTCTCTGCCCCGGCGGCGAGACCCCTCTCTGGAAGAGATCCAGAAGAAGCTGGAAGCGGCTGAGGAGAGACGCAAGGTGAGACCCTTCCTCAGCACCCAGTTGGCAAACATGGCAGGCCTTTCAGGGCGCGGGACATGGTTTGGTCATACAGGGGACTGGGTAGGGAACTCTCCCCCATGTGCCAGGAAAAGGGCAACTGGAGTGGTTCAAATGTCACATCCGGCCAGTTGCATCCTTCCAGCATTTTCATTGGTGAGCAGTTTATGAGTCTGCTCTCAACATCTGCATGCAGGCCCATTAAGCTGGTTCATGACTAACCACCTCCTCCTTTTCCATTACCTCTCTGTGACAGGCACATTCCTTTGGTCAGTGGTGTGCACACTTCCATCTTCATAGAATCATAGAATTGTAGACTCAGAAGGGACCCCAGGGGTTGACTAGTCCAGTCCCCTGTGATGCAGGAATCTCAGCTAAATCGCATCTCAGCTTAATCATATATGATAGATAGGCATCCAACCTCTGCTGTAAAACCTCCTATGAAGGAGACTCTACCACCTTCATAGTCATATTGTTCTTTTGGTTTTGTAATGTAGTCATAAAGTTCCTGCCTTGGTGCAAGGGAAGGGAGCCTCTGGGCCTACACAGTCCTATGCACAGTATAGGCTACACAGTATAGGCTACACAGTAGTCCTATGCTAACAAACCTCTGGTAATAAACTCACAAAGGGGGATTTAAAAGCAGTATGGTGGTCACTGAAAGGGGAGGGAACAAAGAAACTAATGTTTGTTAGCTACAGAGGACTTGCCCTCTCTGTGCCCAATTTAATAATAATAATAATAATAATAATAATAATAATAATAATAATAATAA
>JAXCMG010000060.1:2900945-2943718 GCA_034642415.1 Podarcis siculus
AATAATAATAATAATAATAATAATAATAATAATAATAATAATAATAAATAATTTTATTATTTATACCCCGTCCATCTGGCTGAGTTTCCACAGCCACTCTGGGCAGCTATGGTACATATAAAAACATGCTAAATGTCAAACATTAAAAACTTCCAGACACCGGGCTGCCTTCAGTCGTCTTCTAAAAGTTGTGTCATTCTTTATCTCCTTGACATCTGATGGGAGGGCGTTCCACAGGGCGGGTGGGTGCCACCACCAAGAAGTCCCTCTGCCTGGTTCTCTGTAACCTCACTTCTTGCAGTGAGGGAGCAGCCCAAAGGCTCTCGACACTGGACCTCAATGTCCAGGCTGAACAATGGAAGTGGAGATGCTCCTTCAGGTATACAGGACCAAGGCCGTTTAGGGCTTTCAAGGTCAGCGCCAACACTTTGAACCGTGCTTGGAAACGTACTGGGAGTCAATGTAGCTCTTTCAGGACCGGTGTTATGTGGTCTCAGCTAGTCACTAGTCTAGCTGCCGCATTCTGGATTAGTTGTAGTTTCCGGATCACCTTCAAAGGGAGCCCCATGTAAAGTGCATTGCAGTAGTCCAAGTGGGAGATAACTAGAGCATGCACCACTCTGGCAAGGCAGTCTGGGGGCAGGGAGGGTCTCAGACTTGCTCATGCTGCCTGCATAGCATGCAGGTAAAGACGCCTGCAAAGTGCGGTATGCAAAAGTGCTTTAAGAAGCTTCCCGACTGGGGTGCTTCAAAGGAGGAGGCTGACGTCAGACCCAGAAAAATCAGCTCTCCAAAATGCTGCCAAAGCATTTTGAGGTCAAAAAGGCACTGTGTGTTGATGATACAGGGAAGGCTCCCGTAATGAGGAAATGTGTGTGGTTTGCCAGCCAGTGAATTATTGATCAGCCATTAGGTGGCATCTCGCCGTCTCCCTGCCTGACCTTGGCAGATACTCAAGAATGGGCCTTGCCAGCCACAACAGCCGGATGTCAGAGATGAATGAGTTCCTGTCCATGGCTCAGTTTCCTTCTAGTCAGAGTAACCAGATCCAGCATTAACCCCTTTCCTGTCCCATATGTGTGGGAAGTGGTAGCTGCCCACTGCTTCCTGTCTGGAAAGAGAGCAGTGCTGAATAGCTCGCTTCCTATAATCCCACCCACAGGGCTGAACACACTTGGATGCAAATGCACTTTGATAACCACTCAGCAATCTTACCCAGATTTATAACCAGCCACTGCTCAGAAGTCGTGTTATTCCCCCTTTCCAACATAGCCACATCTATGTGGTTTGACAGTGGAACGGTCTCCCTTGGGAGGTTAAATAGATAGATAGATAAACTTTATTCGCATTAGCCAATGGCCATGGCAACATAAAACAAGCAATATAGACAAATAAAAAGACAGCAATGGGTAAAAAGGGCAATCAAATGACCAAGATTATCGTTCAGATAGTGGCCCTTAATCTCATTGCACCCTCGATAAAGCTAGCAACCTTTGCTGTTGTCTGATCCTTTTGATCTGATAAAAGAAAGAACAATGTGGCCTCAGATGGGATGCCTGGGATGGTAAGTAAGCGTGGGGTGGTGATCTCATTCCTCAGATCTTTATAAAGGGGACAGGACAGGAGAACATGAGCCACTGTTTCCAGATTGCCATCTCCACATGGGCAGAGTCATTTCTCAGTTGGAATCTTTTGGTACCTGCCCTCAAGTACGGCAGAGGGCGTCACATCCAGTCTGGCCAGTGTGAAGGCACATCTGTATTTTGGGATAGTTAATTTATACAAATATGGTGCCAGGGAATCAAACTGAGAAGGGGCCCTTGGGAAGTTGTGGACTCTCCTTCCTTGGAGGTTTTTAAGCAAAGGTTGGACAGTCCTCTGTCATGGATGCTTTCATTGAGAGTCCTGCATTGCAGGGGGTTGGACTGAATGTTCGGAGGTCCTTTCCAACTCTACAATTCTATGGTTCTAATTTAGAGACCTAGGAAGCTGCCTTATATACTGAGTAAAGCCGCTAGTTCATCCAGCATGCGATTGCCTATAGTATGGGCCAGATCCAGTACACGTCCACTGACAGCCAGCACCTCCTCCAGGGTTTCAGATTGTGGGCTTTCCCAGCCCCACCTGGCCGTGCTGCCGGTCGATTGATCCTGGGACCTTCTGCACACAAAAGAGACGCTGTGACAATGAGTGATGGCCCTTCTTGAAAGCTTGCAAATTTATCGGCAGTTTACAAACTGAAAACAAAGGTCAGTGGGAGCTAGACTCCCCCAGCCTGCCTGCCCGCCTACCTCAGATGCCGGCTCAAACTGTCTAAGATAAGGTTACCAGATTTTTTTTTCACTTTTAAACTTCAATGGATTTTGTATGGGGACTGATTTGTAAATCTGGGGACTGTCCCTGGGAAACAGGGACGTCTGGTAACCTTAGTCTAAGAAGAAGAGCACTGTCAGGTTCATGCAAAGGCAGGGAAGGTGGGAGACCCTGAAGGAAACCAGGGTCCGTAAAACCAAAAAGAAATCAACAAGTGATTAGGGGGAAAACACACTGGTGGAAAATGACAAGGCTTCCCCACCATAATTCCTTACAGAAAGGTTATATGGACAGAGAAAAGGAAGTCGTTCTTCAAGCAGCACATCGTTAACCTACAGAACTCACTCACACAGCAGATAGTGATGGCCAGCAGCTTGGATTGCTTGGAAAAAGGATAAATTCCTGGAGGAGAGGGCTATTGATGGCTACTAGCCACTTTGGCTCTGTTCTGCCTCCATGATCAGAGGCAGCAGTGCTTCTGAATCCAAGTTGCTGGAAGCCACAGGAGGGGAGAGGGGTCATGTGTTCAAATCCTGCTTGTGGGTTTCCCACTTGCATTTGGTCAGCCAGGTGGCTGGACTAGATGGGTCCAACAGACTTTTCCTATTTGATATGGGGGAGCCATTCTGAAATGTATAGGGCTCCATGCAGGGGAAAGAGATGGGTGGATTCCAAAGCCATTTCACAGGCGACAACAAAAGAACAGGAAGGCTGTAATGCAGTTGCAGATCCCCCTTCTGCAGCCCTCAATCAGTTTAGAAGCAAGACGCAAGCAGAATTAGAACTTTCATTCTTTTGCCCTCATGTACAGTAAGCACCAGGGAGAGGCTCAGAAGCGTCTTTGACATGTGGGAGATGGCGAAGATCCATACTCGCCTATCAGCAGTGGGGATTGGGTCAAAGGATGACTGTCCTTGATGCCTTGTCTTGCTTTGTGAGTTTAGTACCAGGAAGCAGAGCTGCTGAAGCACCTGGCGGGGAAGCGGGAGCACGAGAGAGAGGTCATTCAGAAAGCCATTGAGGAGAACAACAACTTCATCAAGACGGCCAAGGAGAGGCTGATGCAGAAGATGGAGTCCAACAAGGAGAACCGGGAGGCACATCTAGCTGCTATGTTGGAACGCTTGCAGGAGAAGGTGAGGAGGGGACAGCTGCAAGAAAAAAAGCTGCAGGAGGTGTGGGTTGGGCTACGTCAGAGAGATTTGCAGGATGGAGGCAGCACTGCTTCTGAATCCCAGTTGCTGGAAACCTCAGGAGGGGAGAGGGCTCTTGAACTCAGGTCCTGCCTCCTGGTTTCCACAGGCATCTAGTTGGCAACGATGAGAAGAGGATGTTGAACTAGGTGGACAATCCTTGCACTAGAACGGACCTATTGGATACCACCCTGATTCAGCGGATCTCAACCTGCAGGTCCCCAGATGTTGTTGGACTACAACTCCCATCATCCCTGAGCTCTGGCCTTGCTAGCTAGGGATGATGGGAGTTGTAGTCCAACAACATCAGGGGACCCACAGGTTGAGAACCGCTGCAATATCAGAACAATTTTTAAAATACTTACACAGTACAATTGCATTGGAATCAGAGTTTGGGTTCCAAGGGTTCTGCATCCAGCATTCCCAGAGTCTGGACACTGAGTGGATCTTGCCCAGCAAGGAAAGGAGAGAGCCTCAGCTTTTTTCACGTGGGGCAACCCAAACAGATCTGGCACGGAAAGAGTTTTTAAGCTTTCTGCAAGGCCATCTCCGTACGCTGGATCTAGAAGCCTAGGGATGCTCACACAAGAGCTCGTGGGAGCTCAGATGGCACTGCGAGATCTTGCAAGAGCATCCCAGAACGGGTGTGCTGAGCCAAACTTGCTCCCTCCAAGCAAGGCGGAGAGCTTAAACAGAGAGTGTATTAACTTATGGTCTGTGTGTGAGGTTTGGGAGCTGCACGGTCAGGGGGAAAACAATGCTGTCCAGGGTTGTAAAGACTGCGGAGAGAATAATTGAGTGCACTCTTCCCACCTTGGATCAAATCCATGCTTCCAGGTGTCATAAGAAAGCTGCAGAGATAGTGCAGGATAGTGCACACCCCGGAAATGATCTCTTTCAGCTTCTGCCTTCTGGAAGAAGGTACAGGGTTATAAAGACCAGGACTAGCCGCCTGAGAAACAGTTTCTATCCAAATGCGATTTGGGTTTTAAACGCCGTGTAAGGTAGTCTCTATGGGAGTATATTGTATTTAAAAATGGGGTATCAGAGTTTTTAGGGGGCTAACCAGGCTGGGGTAGTTGAGATAGCAGGCTTGTTGGTTTGTGAATGTCTTATGTAGATTTTTCAATTTCGTTGTTCTGTATGGGACAATGACAGTAAAGATTATTGTATCGTAAAAGCTCTTTATGCGCTGAGTAACCCAAAGCAGACTTGGTGCAAACAAACCTTTAATTCTCTCTGCCTCGCTCGCATTTAACTCGTGCAATTTCAACCCCCTTCAGCTGCTCATGGTTGAAATTGTGCAAGTTAAAAGCGTGCCAGATATGACCATAATGCCTCTGTCTACACCCTCCTCTGTAAATATGTTTGACCCAGTTTGGAAGCCACCTGAGCAAGTGACCATCCCCTCACCTTGGCGGTGTCTCCACAGGACAAGCACGCTGAGGAGGTCCGGAAGAACAAGGAGCTGAAAGAAGAAGCCTCGAGGTAAAGGAGCCCCACTCCCCGCCGGGGCGGGCACATGACACTTTGGACTGACAGCTCCAAAAGAAGAAGAAGATGAAGATGATGATGATAGCAGGCGGCTGGCGTGGCAGTGATGGTGGCGATGGCGGCAGCGGCGGCTGCCTCCAAGTGCAACGTGTTGACTGACGGATCGGGACTGTCCTCTGCTTTCGTTGTTTGTGAATGTGAAGAATTGGTTGGTGACAGCATCTCGTGTGTTTGAGGGAGGGAGGGGGAACCGCAAGGGGAAGGAAGAGCTGGGAGGAAGAGCTGGGTGTATTTGGGGGTGGGTGGGAGGGAAGGGGGTGGGCATGGATGACTGGAGACACACACCCCACAAAATTATATATAATGGCGCAGATGTTCTGTCATTGTCCCGCACTTGCAGTGTCCAATATGGAACCCAACTGATGGAGGTGGGCAGACAGAATGGCAGACTCGTATAAGGGGGGTGTCGAGGCAGGGTTGTGGGTGGGGTGGGGGTAAAGAGGAAAGAGATGTAGACTCTAGTGACCCAGGCCACTGAGAGCAAGCAGAGGGAGCAGAGTCACCTCTGGGGTGAGTGTTTTCTTGTGTGTTTTGCCATTAATGTCGATCACCACTGTGAAACGAAACATCTCCATTTCTGAGTTTCCTGCATAATCCTTCGTCCCTGTCGCTTAACTCCCAGGTGTTGCAAGCCTGATGCCATTTAACTGGAGGGACTGAAGAAATGAACCTATGCTGCCAATTCTCGCAGTAGACCAGTATAAAGCAAGCAGCACATGAACGGCACACAAAACACTAAAAAAAACCATTCTACGTTCTAAATCTTATATTAATAATCCAAAAATTGAGAGAGCTATGTACAAGATCTACTACAGAAGCCACAAACAGAAAACTCATTCAGATTGTGTCCAAAAGAAAGATGCAGTCTTTAAATGTTCCTTTAGCCAGGCTCCTGTAGAGATCAACGAGGATAAGTTTGATCAAACGAAGTGTTGGTGATCTTGTACATAGCTCTCTCAATTTTTGGATTATTAATATAAGATTTAGAACGTAGAATGGTTTTTTAGTGTTTTGTGTGCCACTCATGTGCTGCTTACTTTATACTGGTCATTTAACTGGAGGTGGCTGTGGTTTTGAATGCACAGACCTTTGTTTTTAAATAATAATTTTCTAAAAAATATTTTGCCAGAGATTCGCCGTTGTCAGATACAGGCAAAGTTCCCTTGTACCTTCCTGCCCTCCTTGAAATCTGAGCGGATGAGAGGAAACTTCCTAATTGCCGTATGAGTCCAGAAATTCTTGCAAGGTCACAGTCAAGCTGGGAATTCTTGAGGTTTACAGTTTGATGCCCTGCTTTTTGGGATGGTGATGTGAAACTGCTCTGGGCGAAGGGTGAGGCATCAAACTTTATGAAGACTAAAAATACAATTAAGACCACCTGATTTGGATGGGACGCCTTCAAGAGAGAGATCAGGTCACCTCCTGGAGAAAGGACAAAAACGATGGGAGCAAAAATAGAGAGAGAAGTTGGTTTATAGGGGCCCTCCAACTTTAGAAGATAAAACCAGCAGAGCTGATATTAAAGACGGATAAGAATTTTGGGGTGTGGAGGAAGACATGCTTAAGCAAATCCTCCAAGTTAAAAATCCCTTGTAAATTCAGATTGATATCCTCTCTCCAGTTGCAGTTCCCTTCCCAGTTAAGAGAGCTGTTTGGTTTAAAGATTTTAAGGGGGGCACAGGGCAGCTGGAATGGATTTGGCCTGGTTATTTCCTTTAGAAATTGTCTTCAAGACAGGGTTAAATTGCCCACAAATGCATGTTGCTGTTGTTGTTGTTGTTGTAAATTGTGACACACTGTTTTGATTGTAGAAAATCAGCTCTGGGAAGGGATGATTTAGAGCCAAGAAATGGTGAGGGTTTGTGTGTGTGTGTGTGTGCTTGTGTGTTCTGTGTTTAACCCTTTCACTGCTTACCATTTCCCGCTCCAAACTGTCCCTGCACTGTCTCCCCTTTTCCCGTCCTCCATGAGGTTTCCAATGTCTGTCACCAGCAAGCAGACGGTGTCAGGATGCAACATTTGGAGGGTGTGCAGCCGTCATACACTCTCCAAGAGTGGCACCCTGTCATCTTCTGAAATGTGGCTAGGGATTCTGGAGCACGCGACCTGTTGGACTGCGGGCTGCGTAAGCCCACCCCCAGACGTCTGCACACCTTGGGTGCTTTTGCTGTTGAGCCAGTCCTGTTCACACAGGTCCCTTTTTTTTGCCAATTTCGCTCAGCTGAGATGAACAGTTACAGGCCAGCAAAGGCCGACTGTGGCTGCTTTTCTGTTCTGGGCTGTTCATGGCAAGTTGCTTGGCGATGGCAACATACCTTGCAGTGCTCTGGCTCATGTGAAGTAATGGCAAGGAACGAGTGTGTCTGCATGCATGCGCAGAGTGCACTTTCCCATCGTCCCTTGATGGAGACTGAAGCAGAATGACAAGGAGGATTCCCAAATACGAAACAGATGATACAAACTTGAGGCGTGGGAGGGATTTGCAAGCTTCTGAGCACCACACATCTCTTCATCTGCCAAAGCCAGGGCCACCTCGCGTGATCCAGGAGGCAAATGGGGTTTCTTTGTCTGCCAGCATCACTCCCATACCGTATGCAGAAGCCATGTTTGCCTCGTGCTACTTGTTCGCACCTCAATATTGAATACATGTTAAACCTAAGCAGTGTGAAGGGACCCCAGCTTAGCTTGCTTTAGCCTGGATGGGAGAAGACAGAGAGGTGACATTAAGAGTCATCTTCCAGTATCTGAAAAGCTGTCATGTGGAAGAGGGAGAAAGTTTGTTTTCTGCTACTCTTCAGGGGAGGGGCGTGGATCCAAATCACAAGGAAGGAAACTCAGACTAACTCTTAGGAAGAACTTTATGGTGGTAAGAGCTGGTCGGCAGTGGACTCTCCTTCACCGAAGGATTTTAAAGAGAGGTTAGATGGGCATCTGTCCAGGGATGCTTTGGCTGCAATTTCTGGATTTCAGGGGGTTGGACTAAATGACCTTTGGGTATACCTTCCATCTCTGCAGTTCTGTGATTCTATGAAACGGGATCCGGGTGCCCCTCGAGAAAACAGGAAAAGCAGAAAGAAGGCTAAGCAAGCAAAGCAGGGCTGGTGGAACAAAAGGAAGGGGGTCTCTTTTGGCCAGCAGAAAGACGAAGAGAGGTTTCTAACTTCTTGCTGTAAATCTCTATCCTGTATTGATCGCAAAACTCCTCTGGGGCCCTTGGCTCCCCGACGTCCGGATGAGGTATTTAGGCTATTGATTAAATAAGGAGGGGCAGAGTGAGGATGGCGTCTCTGGGGATTGCTATGAGGAGAGCCATCCATCACCTGGAAACATGGATCCAAGAGCAGAGGGGGGAGGGAAAGAACTCTGTGAAGCAGTTCTGGTTGTGGCAAGAGGCTGTCCTCAACTTTTGTACACAAATGGATGTAAATAAAACTGTTGGCATTTCTTTCTGACCATTTGGGCAAAGGGTTTGTTTTCCTGAGTGGTGGTGTTATTATATCTGTTTATATCCCGCCAGAACAGGACTCAAGGCGGATTATTCAAATTAAAAGAAGGCAGATAAAATACAGAAAGCTAAAAAATATATATACAAGATGGTGGTGTTATTATATCTGTATATATCCTGCCAGACCAGGACTCAAGGCGGATTTTTGAAATTAAAAGAAGGCAGATAAAATACAGAAAGCTAAAATATATATATACAAGATGGTGGTGTTATTATATCTGTATATATCCTGCCAGACCAGGACTCAATGCGGATTATTCAAATTAAAAGAAGGCAGATAAAATACAGAAAGCTAAAAAATATATACAAGATAATCATTGATTAAAAAAGAGGCTGTAATAGGATTTTAAATATTTTAAAAGTCTGTTAGTAAAATCAGCAAAGAACTATTAAAAGCCCTTTCTTTAAAAAACAACAACCAGTCAGCTCCGAAAGGTCTGGCGGAATAAAATTGTCTTCACCTGCTGGTAGAATGACAGCAAGAAGGGAGCCAGTCCAAACTAGGAATGGAGTTCCAAAGTTGTCTGGAAGCAGCCACCACCAAGAAGGCCCTTTCTTGCATTCCCAGACATCCCTGGGAGGGTGGTGGGACTGAGAGATGAGCGTTGTGATGTCTGCATTGGAAGGCACACACATGTATTTGAGGGGGACAAATTCTTTAGGGTGAGGATTACTTTAGTGGGGTTGGGATTTAAATGTAAATTCTGCATTGATATTTAAAAACACCCCCCGCTTTTGCAGCTCGTGTGAGTTGCCCATTGCAGCTTCCATTTGCACTTGAAGAGCAATCAACGCTTTCCTTAAAAAGCAAATAAAATGCAACAGACAACGTAAGATTACCGTATTTTTCGCTCTATAAGACACACTTTCCCCCTCCTAAAAAGGAAGGGGAAATGTGTGTGCGTCTTATGGAGCGAACGCAGGCGGGAGGTTCTGCTCAGTGCTCCCTTTAAAGAGCCCCCAAGAGCTGCACACACACTCCACGCGGCTCTTTAAAGGGAGCACGGCTCTTGGGGGAGCCTTAGCCACGCGCAGCCGATCCCCCTGTGATCCTGCTGGCTGTCCTGGCTTCTGGCTTAGCCACATGCAGCCTCTCCCTGGCAGGGGATGAAGGCTCCCCTTGTCTGGGAGAGGCTGCACACGGCTATCCCAGAAGCCAGGACAGCCGTGCGCAGCCTCTCCCGGGGAGTGGGATGAAGGCTCCTCTTGCCCGGGAGAGGCTGCACACGGCTATCCCTCTTGTTGTCCTGGCTTACGGGATTCAGAATATTTTTTTTCTTGTTTTCCTCTTCCAAAAACTAGGTGCGTCTTATGGTCTAGTGCAGGGGTCTGCAACCTTTAAGACAAAAAGAGCCACTTGGACCCGTTTCTGAAGGGAAAAAACTGGGAGTTGCAAAACCATTGCGACATTTAAAACAAATATAACACTGCATATATTGTTTCTTACCTTAATGTCCGATCTGACAGCAGACGGGAAGGTGATGTCGGGACGGTGCGTGACTAACGCACGCACCGCCCCCATGCGACGTCACAGCCAGTACAGCACCCGCCACAGTGGGGAGTGTCGGGGCGCACAATGTGCCTCCTCCCCTCGGTAGTATCCGCCCCGGAGCCGCGGCAAAGGTGTAAAAGAGCCACATGCGGCTCCAGAGCCGCGGGTTGCAGACCCCTGGTCTAGTGCGTCTTATGGAGCGAAAAATGCGGCATTTACCAAAGCAGAGCAAAAGACCTGGTGGGGGGGGGGAGACAAAGATGTCTCAGAACCAACAAGCATTTTCAAAGCATTTTCAAATGCAAGATTTCAAACCCTGCTAGCTCTCACCTCCTCTATGAATTTGTCTCACCCTATTTTAAAGATATCCACCCTGTGGGAGTGAGCACCATGATTTAACTGTGGTGTCGAACAAGGTAGCTGCTGTCATTTAAGATGTATCGTTACACAGCCAGGACATTATTATGTCCAAACTGGGCAGGAGAAGAAAGGGACATTTTGCTCCTCCAGCTGCGAAAAAGGCTGTTGTATTTATAGGGACTGTGAACGACGACATTTGCTTAGCCAGCGAACAATGGAACATGCAGAAGGGAAAGGAGGAGCCAAGCATTCCTCCTGGAGTCGCGGTCTCTGAGCTTAGAATTCCAACCATGGAAACAGCCCTGCAGACTTTCCCCCTGAAAACCAATGTGGAAAAAGAAACCCCAATGCTCAATCGTTACACAGTCCAAATATTTTTTCAAGAAGAGGCCCCACTTTGCCCAAATCACTAAAAGTGGAGAGTGTTTGGCCAAACATTTCAATATGGCTGTCCGTGGACTATGCATCTCTTCCTGCTGTGTACCAAGAGGATTAAAATATATTGTTAGAATTAGAAGAGGGAATTGCAAAGGCAAAAAAAAGCAAAGAGGAAACCGGTTCACAGTGCCCACATCCCAACACCCGAGAGCCAACAGGCTTCTGGGAAAGGATCAGAGCTCAGTAGTACAACATCTGCTTAGAACACAGAAGGTCCAAGATTCAGTCCTCAGCATCTTCAGGGAGGGTCGTGGGAATCCCTGCTTGAAACCCTGGAAACATCACTGGCAGTCAGCATGGGCAGTACTAAGACACATGGACCTCAAGTCAGCTTCTTATGCTGCTGTGCTAGAGTTTTGCAATGCCCCTGCAAGAACTTTGGATATTGGTATTGGGACGCGGGTGGTGCTGTGGGTTAAACCACAGAGCCTAGGACTTGCTGATCAGAAGGTCGGCGGTTCAAATCCCCGCGACGGGGTGAGTTCCCGTTGCTCGGTCCCTGCTCCTGCCCACCTAGCAGTTCGAAAGCACGTCAAAGTGCAAGTAGATAAATAGGTACCGCTCCTGCGGGAAGGTAAACGGCGTTTCTGTGTGCTGCTCTGGTTCACTAGAAGCGGCTTAGAAGCTGGCCACGTGACCCGGAAGCTGTACGCCGGCTCCCTCGGCCAGTAAAGCGAGATGAGCGCTGCAACCCCAGAGTCATCCGCGACTGGACCTAATGGTCAGGGGTCCATTTACCCTTTTATTTGTTGCTCAGCTACAGGGATGAACACACCTGTCAATTTAGGTCCCTCTTAGTTTTCTGGTTTTCCAGTCTTTCAGTTCAGATCTCTACATTTTTGCATCAGTTTGAAATTATTATTATTTTTAAGGCCCCCATGAAAATTCATCAACTTCCCCTGACACATGTATTTCCGTACACAATTTACCCTAACAAGGTATACTTACATATGTCGCTTTCACTAACATATGCACACCTCCCAGCTAACAAATGCATCTTGGTACAGTCATACCTCAGGTTGCGAACGCTGCGGGTTGCACATTTTCGGGTTACGGGTTACTGTGCTGAACCCGGAAGTACTGGAATGGGTTACTTCCGGGTTTCGGTGCTTGCGCATGCGCAGAAGTGCTGAATCGCATCACGCACGTGCGCAGGTGCAGTGCAGTGGGTTGTGAACACTGTGGGTGCCTCCTGCATGGATCACATTCGCAACCCGAGGTTCCACTGTAATAATAATAATAATAATAAATTTTATTTATATCCCGCCCTCCCCAGCCGAAGCCGGGCTCAGGGCGGCTAACAACAATCAAATAATCAAACAGTCAAATAATCACACATTCTAAAATATTTCATTATAAAAATTAATTAAAATCAAGTTGATGGCAACTGATTAAGCAAAATTCTGTGCAGGTTGCCAGAGGAGGGAGTCAGGCTGCGCCTCTGTACACTTGAATCGGTTGGAGAATAGCAATGCAAAATTCAGAGAAGTGTGGATTTTGAAAGATAGCTGTGTTTTGGTCCATTGAGGCTGAATTGGGCAGGTTCACATGAACACCTAAGTTCACATTAACATTTGAACCAAGTTGAATTCCCATCCCTCTGCTGCCCTGTTCCTGCTCAGAAGATCTCTTTTCCTCTCTGCTGCAAAACCCAAATTTGCGCTGAGGGATGCTGAGCGGCAGGATGCAGTAAACAAAGCAGAAGATGCTTGGATCAAACCTGATTGGCCTAAGGCTGTTGCTTAGCAATTGCTGATAGCCTGGATACCTGAGGGCTGAAGCAGCAGAGAGATGGACTGGAGATGCAGGGAAGGAATGCAGTTCCATGACCAAAGAACTGGTTTTATATCTTTATAATACATACACATACAGGGCCGGATTTAGGTTTGATGAGGCCCTAAGCTACTGAAGGTAATGGGGCCCTTTATATGTCTAGCTGTCCTTTGCCAACAACAAATCGTCACTGTTTTTGTGTGTTAAATATATGCTATATGGTAATTTATGGACCTGATAGGTCTCTAAAGCCACTTGTACATGTTGCCCTGCAACCAGTCCATGCAGAATGTAGGCACCCTTAAAAGACACCTGCTTCTTGGGAGAAAAGAAGCAAACCTAGACAGCATCTTAAATGACAAACCTAGACAGCATCTTAAAAAGCAGAGACATCACCTTGACGACAAAGGTCCGTATAGTTCAAGCTCTGGTTTTCCCAGTAGTGATGTATGGAAGTGAGAGCTGGACCATAAAGAAGGCTGATCGCCGAAGAATCGATGCTTTTGAATTCTGGTGCTGGAGGAGACTCTTGAGAGTCCCGTGGACTGCAAGAAGATCAAACCGATCCATTCTGAAGGAAACCAGCCCTGAGTGCTCACTGGAAGGACAGATCGTGAAGCTGAGGCTCCAAGACTTTGGCCACCTCATGAGAAGAGAAGACTCCCTGGAAAAGACCCTGATGTTGGGGAAGATGGAGGGCGCAAGGAGAAGGGGACGACAGAGGATGAGATGGTGGGACAGTGTTCTCAAAGCTACAAACATGAGTTTGACCAAACTGTGAGAGGCAGTGGAAGACAGGAGTGCCTGGCGTTTTCTGGTCCATGGGGTCACGAAGAGTCAGACACAACTAAAGGACTAAACAACAACAACAAAATTGTCTACACCTGGAAGAACACTGAGCATCAGCATGTTCAACTTTAAGGGCAGCATACTACTTACCTTTTTATCTCTGCCACCGCTTTCCTGTGTCAAATTTTAGATTGTAAACGCCTGCTGGCAGGGACCTGCACAGTACATTCACATATTCTCTTTAGCAGTGTTTCTCAACTGGGGGCAATATGGCCCCCTGCCCCCCCAGATATTCCAAGGGGGCTGCAGTTGAAATTATATACTTATACTATGATTATAAAAATTATAAATAAAACATGTTCTGTTTACAAACAAAATAGCTACCTTTCTACCGGTAGGACAGGGGGGGTACAGGAAGGAACAATGTTGTTTGGGGGCCACGGTTGGAAAAAGGTTGAGAAACACTGTTCTAAAGCAGGGGTTGGCAACCTAAGACCCAGGGGCTGGATATGGCCCAATCGCCTTCTAAATCTGGCCCGCTGATGATCTGGGAATCAGTGTGTTTTTACATGAGTAGAATGTGTGCTTTTATTTAAAATGCACCTCTGGGTTATTTGTGGGCATAGGAATTCATTCATTTCCCCCCTTCAAAATATAGTCTGGCCCACCACATGGTCTGAGGGATGGTGGACCGGCCCCCTGCTGAACAAGGTTGCTGACCTCTGTTCAGTCTAAAGCATCACCCATCCACACATCCTTCCATTCATGCAACTTTCTACCTAATATACCAGCAGGTGGCAATATAATCCAATAAGTGGTCCAGTTTCATGATGAAATTCGGGACATACCCAGACCGTCTCAGAATTCATGTTGCACTTTTCCATTCCTCATTTTTTGGGCAATGAAAACTACAAGACATTTCCACAGTCCGGGGCGACATCTTGATTTTCCCAGAACGGAAACCTGCTTTTCTCCTCGACGTTGAAGGGGCCCGGCGTGCATCGTGCACCATGCACCATGATGTCATGCACGTAAGTCATTGCGCATCACAGCTTCAGTGGCTGGCTCCTCCAGAGCGCTTGCCCTCCTTCAGACAACATGATGTTGCATGCGCATCCCCCATCCCCTCAGTCTTGGTGGGGCAACCTGACGCCTCTGCTCACCAATTTCATATGGAATCTGGGAGGTTCAGATTTGTTCCTGGACCCTTTGCAGAAGCAACTTTGGGGAACCTGCCTTTTGGCTAAAATGAACGAGGGGCACTTTCATGTCCCTGGATTAGGTCAATGTGCATTGAGCTAGGGTTACCAGACATCCCTGGTTTCTGGGGACAGTCCCCGGATTTGAAAATCTGTCCCTGGACAAATTCCATCCCCGGAATATCCCCAGATTTGCAAATCTGTCCCCGGGAAACATGGCAGCGGCAGCCTCAGCAGCCTGGCGCCAGCCTTGTAGTGCAGTTGGCTCTGGCTGGCTTCAGGAGCTGCTCGCTGCTGTGACGCCCGCCATTTTTCCTTGCTGGAAGTCCCTATATGATGTTTCTTGTGTGCAGCACATCATATGGGGACTTCTGGAGAAGAAAAATGGTGGGCGCCACAGCAGTGAGCAGCTCCTGAAGCCAGCCAGAGCCAACTGCGCTACCAGGCTGGCTCCGGGCTGCTGACTGCCGCCGCCACTGCCGAAGGGGAACTGGGGACGTCCAGTGGTACAGGTCTCCTGCCCCCTTCCCCCTTTGTTTTGACTGATTGGGGGTGGCTCGGGAGTCATGGGGGGGGTGGCACGCCATTGCCCAGTTTTTTAAAAACTCTGTGCAATTATGTTTCACAGGGTGCGAAAGAAGGGCTTTGCTCCTTTATACAATATGCATGTGTGCTTGGGCCCAGGGTCTTTTGCCTCACCATCCCCACTACTGATGCCCTGTTGCTACTCAGCTCCCCCCCCCCCCAAAAAGGGTCCCCGGATTCATTGAAAAAAATCTGGTAACCATACATTGAGCGCTTGTGGGATGTAACATAAGCAGTCAAATACAACATTTCCTGTTTGCCTAGAGTGGACACAGACAGGGGGATGTTGGTCCAGCCAGTTGAACTTCCTGTCACACCTGGTCTGGAGCATCCTTCCTTTGCAGGTGACAAGGTAGGTGGGCATGACCCTTCCAGACCCCACAAAAGGTCCAGACACGCAGCCACCTCCCTCTCTTCCGATGCCTTTTCTTCTCTTGGACTGCCTCTTTGCCTTCAGGGATCCAACTGTGAACTGAATGTGAGTAAACTACTTACTACTTTTAAAAGAAGACTGTTGTGTCTTTATTCTTTTAGGCAGGAATCCAAGGGGTCTTACCAGGAATAACAGAACTTAAGATATTCAAATCTGCAACTAGCTTCCTGCTGTGTAAAAAGGGGAATGTACTCTGCTGCATGAATAACCCCACTAGCCTGAGTTAGGAAGGATGATATTTAATCAATATATCCCCTCCTGCTACCCACAACATTCCCACAGGGATGTGGTGCTTGTGGCACAGGCTGTTAATCCCATGCAAAGGTTCTTCAAAGCACATAAGACGTTTATTCAGGTAAGATTTGGACAAAGCTTTGACATCAGTTCTGCTGAGCTCCTAACAATTCTTCCACACTGATCTCCCCACCACAAAATATTTACTTGGCATCCCTTGCAAGCCTATGCTCTTTCTGACACCTCTACCCCCAAACCCCACTCCGAGGTCTTTTGCCGGTGAGCAGTTGGTTGGCAAGACCACTTTGGAGAAGTTGTCTGACCTTATGGGAGATAGATTCCGACCACAGACCTGGCTGGATAAATTGCACCTCCTGGTCTAGGTCTCTGCTGCAGATGTTGCTCTAAGCTCCCTCAAGCTTTTCAGAAGTTGCCCCGGCAGCTATGATTTTGCAGCCAATCCTACCCGCCACCCCTGACTCCAAACTGAAGGGTCCCCTCTACAGTGGGCAGAAGCAGGGCATGGATAATATTCCAGCTTCTGCTTTCAGGGATTCTGAAAATACAAGTCTCTCATTTTTCAGTTAACCCATTCCAAGGAAGGACTGAGTCTTTGCAGAAAAGCACCTATAGCACCAGGACAGGAAAGCAAAAAGGCCCTTTCCCCCATTTTAAAGATCTTGAGGGTCTTGTTTTTACAAATCAAGCAGTATATAAGTTTTACGAAATAAGCAAAAGCGATGCTGTCTCTTTTCTCCTCCTCTTCTTCCAACTACGCTAAACAGTTCAGCTTCAAAGAGATATAGGTCCCTGTCGCAAGGGGTCTCTGTGATACGCTGCAGAAATATGCCCCCAAACTGCCAGAGCAAACGAGGAAACCTTCCATTTGCAAAGCAGTTCCTTTTGAATGGCAGTAGGTGGCAATGGCGAATCCTCAAGGCTGAACAGGCAAGATGTCTGAATGTCAGGAACATTAAGCAAAAGAGGGACTTCGAGGTCCAGCAAAGCCCAGCTTCTTCCAACAGAGGGCAGCACTGCACTGCTCCAAGCTGGCTGGCGCCCATCAGTCTTCATAAAATATACTGATATTCCAAGCTCATTTCGTTGGTTTCCTTTTTGTAGCCTGTTTCGTTCTGACAAAGAGCTGGACGCAGCCATTCTTCAAGAAGCCATGACTTCCACTGGGCTGCCATCTCCCCAGCTTGCAGCCACCAAAGCGTCCACATTTAGGGAGAGCACCAACCACCCCTCATTCGTCAAGCTAGCCTTGCTGCCAGAATGCACACACCCCCGGCGAAAGCGCCCGAGGGTCAGATTCTGTCCACTGCTCTTTGCATTGTCCACGTGACAGACCGACTGGCGTGAGGGGCCATGCCTCAGGACGGGCCGGTGGACTGCATTGCAGTTGTCCAGGGTCAAAGGTCATCCATCGCCCAGCTGTGATTTGATGAGAAAGAGATCCCGGGTTCCTTCACGGGGAGAGGTGTGGGCGGAACGTGCGGGGGCGGATCATCATGGTGACTTTCTTGAGGGAGTAATAATCGGTGTCCTTCCACGTGTACCAGACCACTCCATCCGGGCCAAGAATCTTGCGGTTCTTCAGAGAGTATCTACCACCCTGCGCATATGGGCAACACGGGAGGAGAGGAGAGAAGGAGAGAGTTGGGGAAGAGAATTGTTATGTACTGAGTTGAATAGGATCCAAATTGCAGCAGTCTGATTGGTCCTAGAACACTAGGATTCAGAATGCAGCAGTCTGATTGGTCCTAGAACCATAGGATCCAGAATGCAGCAGTCTGATTGGTCCTAGAACAATAGGATCCAGAATGCAGCAGTCTGATTGGTCCTAGAACAATAGGATCCAGAATGCAGCAGTCTGATTGGTCCGCAGGAGCCACCCAATCCAACTCCAGGTGGAAGTGAATCCGCAACCTGATAGGCCTACAGGAGAATCCCGGAATTAGCCAATCATGTGGGGCCCATTGTGAAAATAATGTATATAATGCAGACATTCAGGGGGAACTTCCATTCCTCCTCACCACTATGAGCTGAATAAAGAGCATGAAATCCACACTCGACTCCAAGTATATTTCAAGAACAGAGGGTAAATTTGCACCCTTTTGCTAAAACCAGATGTGGAAGTCTGACACCTAGAGCTTAATGTGGGGTGACAGGGCCCAAGGCCCTCTAAATTTAGGGTGGATGATTCTATCAATCTCCATTTCTCATTTCTGCTTCAGTTTATGATTGCTCCCTTTTTTTTACATCTCCATGAAAACTGTGAGCATTCTGGTGAAAATTCCTCCTAATATGCAGATTACAGTGGATGCTCGGGTTGCGAACGTGATCCATGCGGGTGGCACGTTCGCAACCCGCAGTGCTGCATCTGTGCACACACGGGTCACGATTCAGCGCTTCTGGGCATACACAAAGCCCGATTTAGAGCTTCTGTGCATGCGCGAGTGCCGAAACCCAAAAGTAACCCATTCCGGTACTTCTGGGTTCGGCGCAGTGCACAACCTGAAAACACGTAACCTGAAGCGTCTGTAACTCAAGGTATGACTGTACTGAGTATGCAATTTCCCCTAATCAACACATTTCTTGCAAGCATTTTGCCTGTTCTTTCCACTAAGACATTCATTCTTATGAATCTGCATTACCTGGAGCTCTGAGAAGCACACTGCATTTCTCTCTTATCCCCTTGGTGCAGATGTTTCTGGGTTTTAACTCCCATCTCCTACTGACCACTGTTAGCTGGGACTGATGGGGGTCGAACAACAACACTTTCCGATGGGACTGGGTGTGACCTGGATTCAAATCCCCACTATTCCCTGTCTTCTGTGGTATTAAAAAAGCTCTCTCATTGGTTGCAAGTCAGCTACAAAGATGACACCTCCCTCTCACCTCAGTCCAATTGTCTGGAGAGGCAGATCCAGAAAATGCTATGACCATGCCTGGCGACCCACCAGAGCCTAAATTACTTTCCCGTGTTTAGATTCAGGTAGGTAGCCGTGTTGGTATGACGAGGTCGATATATATATATATATATAATTGTCCAGTAGCACCTTAGAGTTTGTTCTGGGTATAAGCTTTCGTGTGCATGCACACTTCTTCAGATACATTGAAACAGAAGTCAGTGTCCAGGGCAGCTGTTTACCAGCTCCATCAGGTACGCAGGATGAGACCCTCCCTTCCCTCAGACTGTCTGGCCAGAGTGGTGCATGCTCTGGTTATCTCCTGCTTGGACTACTGCAATGCGCTCTACGTGGGGCTACCTTTGAAGGTGACCCGTAAACTGCAACTAATCCACCAGCTAGACTGGTGACTGGGAGCGGCCACTGAGACCACATAATACCGGTCTTGAAAGACCTACATTGGCTCCCAGTACGTTTCCGAGCACAGTTCAAAGTGTGGTGCTGACCTTTAAAGCCGTAAACGGCCTCAGTCTAGTATACCTGAAGGAGCGTCTCCACCCTCATCGTTCTGCCCGGACACTGAGGTCCAGCTCCGAGGGCCTTCTGGCGGTTCCCTCACTGTGAGAAGCCAAGTTACAGGGACCCAGGCAGAGGGCCTTCTCGGTGGTGGCACCCGCCCTGTGGAACGCCCTCCCACCAAAGAGAAGAACAACTACCAGACTTTTAGAAGACATCTGAAGGCAGCCCTGTTTAGGGAAGCTTTTAATGTTTAATAGGTTATTGTATTTTAGTATTCTGTTGGAAGCCGCCCAGAGTGGCTGGGGAAATCCAGCCAGATGGGCGGGGTATAAATAATAATAAGTTGTTGTTGTTGTTGTTAATAGTGAGATTGTGGGTGGGTTTTTTCTCAGAAGGGTAGTGGGAGATGGGTAATTGACTCAATGGGTATGGTAAACCTGTTGACGACTGTTAACGACTCCAATTAATCCTACAGGAAAAAGCAAGGGATAGTATGCAAATGACCAAAAATAGCTTTAGCATATGCAGTGGAACCTCATATTATGCACGTGATCCATTCCGGAGGCCCATCCGTAACACGGAACTGACGCAAGCCAAAGTGGTGTGTCTGCATCTGCGCATGGCGCAATTTAGCGCTTCTGCCCATGCGCAAGCCTTGAAACCCAGAAGTAACCCGTTCCGGTACTTCCGGGTTGCCGCAGGACGCAACACGAAAACACGTAACCTGAAGTGGACCTAACTTGAGGTATGACTATAAATTTACCATATAAATTTAGCAATTTTTAGCATATTACACCCACCCACCCACCCACAAGCTTGCTTGAAGCTGAAATTAAAATGGAAACCCGAGAGGGCAGGCGGGCTGTGGAGACCATCTCAGTGTCCTGACTTACTTTGTAGTAAACGCCGTTGAGGTTGGAGAAGAAACATTGGTGATACCACCAGCCTCCGTGGGAGATGGCGGCGCAGATATTCCCCGAGTCGGGCGTGCTGAAACTCCTCTTGTTGTGGTACCAGGCGAAGGAATCCTCCACCGTCCCGCTGAAGCCCTCCACATGCAGCCGGTAGTAATTCACCTCGTTCTCAATGCTGCAAGGCAACAGGGAAGGTTTCTGAGAGCATCTAAGAGTGGGCTTCTAAGTCGTCGCTCCCGAGCCGGGACAACATCAGAGTGGAGGTGGTTTTGCAGAAATCAAAAGGCATGCTGTCCTTGGGCTTCTTGTTTCCTAACCTCTGCACTCTGTGGGCAAGGGCCTCCTGCAGAGGGCGTATTATTTATTTCCTGATTAAAACATTTGTATAGGACGCGGGTGGCGCTGTGGGTTAAACCACAGAGCCTAGGACTTGCCGATCAGAAGGTCGGCGGTTCGAATCCCCATGACGGGGTGAGCTCCCGTTGCTCAGTCCCTGCTCCTAAAGGATGGGGTGTAAACTTAAATGATTTCATTTATTTATCCATAAATAAATAATAATAATTAGACACACCCATGCAGATGTTTAGAAAGTTTAAAATTTTTCCTGCTATTTCCCCCCCCCCCAATTGATAATTTTATGGTTTTATCTTTTTTTGTAAACCACTTGGGTTTTTATTTTAACAATAAAGCAGTGTAGGAATGGCATGAAACAAATGAATAAAACAAATCCCTGACCATTGGGCATGCTGGCTCTTGGGGCTGATGGGAGGGGGCAGTTCAACAACAGGGTGCTTTGGATAGAGGAAAGCAATCCTGCTGGTAACTTCTAAAATATGGGTGGTGTACTCTTGAGAGTGTATTAACTTATGATCTCTGTGTGTGGTTTGGGAGTGTGTACACGGTCAGGGGAAAACCAATGCTGTCCAGGGTTGTAAAGACTGCAGAGAGAATAATTGGGTGCACTTTTCCCACCTTGGATCAAATCTACGCTTCCAGGTGCCATAAGAAAGCTGCAGAGATAGTGCAGGATAGTGCGCACCCCGGAAATGATCTCTTTCAGCTTCTGCCTTCTGGAAGAAGGTACAGGGTTATAAAGACCAGGACTAGCTGCCTGAGAAACAGTTTCTACTCAAATGCGATTTTGGTTTTAAAAGCATTGTAAGGAGTCTGTATGGGAGGATATTGTATTTAAAAATGGGGTATCAGAGTTTTTAGGGGGCTAACCAGGTTGGGATAGCTTGGATAGAAGGCTTGTTGGATTTTGAATGCCTTATGTAGATTTTTCAATTTCATTGTTCTGTATGGGACAATGACAATAAAGATTATTGTATTATCGTGTTTTGCTGGGCAGTAACCCAGATGCCCTCTCACCTGTAGACCTACCTGAACAGCTGGTAAAAGGCATGTTTGTGTTTATTGTTCCAATCTTCCAGGTCGATGCGGAGAGAATAGTCCCCTTGGCTGGTGATCTTGTGAATGTTTTCGTTGCCCATCCAGAATTCACCGCTCAACTCCCCAAAGCCGTCTTTGTACTCGTTCCACGTCCTGTTGAAATTGACCGTGCCGTCCTGACGCCGCTGGATGACGGTCCAGCCTCCACCTGTCACACAATTGCGGCGAGAAATGTCACTGAACTGACAATCCAATTGAAAAGAAAAATCACCCGGATCTGAACTTCTCCCACCCCGTTTGGAAGATTTAAAGGTAAAGGACCCCTGAGGGACACGGGTGGTGCTGTGGGTTAAACCACAGAGCCTAGGACTTGCCGATCAGAAGGTCGGCGGTTCGAATCCCCGCGACGGGGTGAGCTCCCGTTGCTCGGTCCCAGCTCCTGCCAACCTAGCAGTTCGAAAGCACCTCAAAGTGCAAGTAGATAAATAGGTACCGCTCCGGCGGGAAGGTAAACGGCGTTTCCGTGCGCTGCTCTGGTTTGCCAGAAGCGGCTTAGTCATGCTGGCCACATGACCCGGAAGCTGTACGCTGGCTCCCTCAGCCAGTAAAGTGAGATGAGCGCTGCAACCCCAGAGTCGGCCACGACTGGACCTGATGGTCAGGGGTCCCTTTACCTTTACCTTACTCCCACTCTGGCTGGGAACAAAAGAACCAAAGGCAACTCCCTTCAAAATGGCAATTTGCAATTGAATATCTCTCATGTGATTTAAGGTTAAACACTCACATGTTAGTTAGCAGAGAACTCCAACAGTTAATTATCAACCCATCCAGGTGCTTAGAGAGCTCTTCTTTAGCTTCAATGGAATCTTCCAGTTAAACACACACAGGCACTCTCCATTTCAGTGTGAATTAAACAATTAACATCTAGTCCAGGATCCTGGAAGAGCCACTTCAGCAGAGAGGTGCACTTCAGCAAACCCTCTGCGGAAGAAGCAGCGTCTGGCCCAAGCATCTCAACATATAATACCTTCCACATCCATCTCGCACAGCACTTCAATGGGCAGACCTCCATCGGATGGCATGATGCTATAGACGCCCGACCGCCGGACTCCGTTGTAGTATATGGAGGCACAATCAATGGGGCAGTTCTTGGCATGCTTCACATCTGCCAGGGCGGAAGGGAGACAAAAACCATTTCAAGGCATCATCTGGACTGAGCCCGCAAACCAATAACAACAAACTGACTTTAATTGGAGACTCTTGAGAGTCTCATGGACTGCAAGAAGATCAAACCTCTCCATTCTTAAGGTAATCAGCCCTGAGTGCTCACTGGAAGGACAGACCTGAAGCTGAGGCTCCAAGACTTTGGCCACCTCATGAGAAGAGAAGACTCCCTGGGAAAGACCCTGATGTTGGGAAAGATGGAGGGCACAAGGAGAAGGGGACAACAGAGGACAAGATGGTGGGACAGTGTTCTTGAAGCTACCAGAATGAGTTTGACCAAACTGTGGGAGGCAGTGGAAGACAGGAGTGCCTGGCGTGCTCTGGTCCAGGGGGTCACAAAGAGTCGGACACGACTAAACGACTAAACAACAACAAACAAGAGTTGCCATATTTCAAGAAGTGAAAATCCGAACACAAAAGTTGTTGAGATTTTTTTTGGGGGGGGAGGGGAGGGGAGCTGTTGAGCCCCCCTTCCTTCCTTCCTTCCTTCCTTCCTTCCTTCCTTCCTTCCTTCCTCCCTTCCCCTCCTTTTCCTCCCTCCCTCCTTTTGTTAAGCTTTTTTTGTGTGTGAAATCTCCAAAAAAATTAAGTTTTTGATATATTCTTAAGGAAATTCACCAACAAAGCAACACTTCCGACATGGGTTTCCATACACCTGGGTTTTCCCAGACATTTTCACTGATTTCCTGAAATTCCACCCAGACACTATTTCCAACGGACGAATCCCGGATATGTCCTGGAAATCCCAGACTTATGGCAGCCCTAGTTCCACACTGGCATGTGATTGAACCCCACCCAAGCACAGTGACCAGAGTCCCTCTTCTTGCTGCAAAATGCCTCTCCCTTTGGCCCAGGAGCAACTGAGGTGACTCTGCTTACGTAGCCTCGGTGTGCAGTGGGATCAGAAGCGGACTGACCTGGTCTACATCCCGCTTAAAGCCAGGGGGACAGCGAGCACACAGAATCCAGAACTGGCCGGCTTAAAGGATTGCTAGCCCAGAGGCGTGATTTTCCCTTCTCCTACGTCAGGGGCTCAGGCTGGATTTGGGCTAGTGGGTGAAAGTCTTTATCACATAATCCCAGTTGGAGGATAGATGGGGAGGGTTCCATCGACCTGGTTGTTGTTATGGGGTCAAAGCCCTCAACCGAAGCAGCAGCATCACAAACACCAGCAAGGGCATTTCCTTTGGGATCTTAGGCTGGGGAGAGGACCAGGAGACAAAAGGGGGCAGGGATGCCCCACAGAATACAGAGGAGGTGCCAAATGAAGGCTCAGGATGGGGTTGGGGAAGTGATGAAATCAATGCACGATCAAGGAAAAGTAAAAGCTAAAGGTAAAGGGGACCCCTGACCATTAGGTCCAGTCGTGGCCGACTCTGGGGTTGCGGCGCTCATCTCGCTTTACTGGCCGAGGGAGCTGGCATACAGCTTCTGGGTCATGTGGCCAGCATGACTAAGCCGCTTCTGGTGAACTAGAGCAGCGCATGGAAATTCTTGCCAGAGCGGTACCTATTTATCTACTTGCACTTTGACATGCTTTCGAACTGCTAGGTGGGCAGGAGCAGGGACCGAGCAACGGGAGCTCACCCCGTCGCGGGGATTCAAACCGCCAACCTTCTGATCAGCAAGTCCTAGGCTCTGTGGTTTAACCCACAGCGCCACCCGCGTCCCATATAGCATATATTCAACACAAAAAACAGCGACAATCTGCTGTTGGCAAATCACAGCTGGACACATAAAGGGCCCCATTACCTTCAGTAGCTGAGGGCCTCATCAAACCTAATAACAACAACAACAACAACAACAACAACAACAACAATAATAATAATAATAATAATTTTTATTTATATCCCGCCTTCCCCAGCCGAAGCTGGGCTCAGAGCGGCTAACAACAGTAAAATGATAAATCCAGCCCTGCCCCCAAGGATCATCTAGTCCAACCCACTGCAGGGCAGGAGTCTTTTGCCCAACGTGGGGCTCGAACCCGACTCCCAGCTCTTCCGGGGTGACTCACCTGGGTAGTGCATCTCGTGCTGGAGCCTCATCTCCACCGGGACCAGGCAACCTGGGTTGTGCCGCACCCAGTCCATCAGCAGGGAGACATTGTGGACCTGGGCCTGCATGTCGTACAGGAGCGTGGCCTGAATGTGCTGCAGGGTGCTGGCCTCCTGGTAGTGCTGCTCCAGCTCTTGAACCCGCTGCTCCACGGTGGCGTTGCGGCTGGACTTCTCCTCATGCTTCGCAGCAGCAGGATGGGGGCGTGAAATAAAGAAGGACAATGGAATTAATGGACAATGCAGAATTGGATAAGATGACAGGAAGGATCCGAAACCTGCGGGACCAGAGATTCTCAGAGGACTGGAGTAAATATTGGAACTATTGGAAAAAGGAATTGTAATAAACGGATTACGCCAGTAGGACTGCGAGATGTTTTGTAAGGAGGAATATGCGAAATATTGCAATGAAGACTATGAAGAGAGTTATTAGTTACGGACAATTAAAAGTAATAGGGAAATTAAGAAATGTAGATTAAGTGATAAAGATTGAAAAAACCTTCAGATGCGGTTGATGGAAGTCCAAAACATTGTATAAGATAAGAATATATGTTATATAATTGTTGGGAATGATATGTAAAAAATTAATAAGATGATAGATAGATAGATAAATAGATAGATGATAGATAGATAGATAGATAGATAGATAGATAGATAGATAAAGAAGGACAAGCAAAACATTCAAGAGTGGGATGAGATGCTCCAGAAATAAACATCACCCCCTACCCACCTCCTGAACTGGGCCAACTGGTCAATAGAGGAACAACTTTTTAGCAATTGGTGCCCAATATTGAAGTTTGTTGTTCCTCTTCTTTCCCTGTGTCTTTCCCCTTTTGTGTTGTGTTTTCGTCCTGACTGTAAGCCTGTGGGGCAGTGACTGCCTTGTTTAATTGGTTGTATGCAGCTGAAGGCAAAGGTAAAGGCCCCCTGGACAGTTAAGTCCAGTCAAAGGTGACTGGGGTTGCTGCGCTCATCTCGCTTTCAGGCCGAGGGAGCTGGCTTTTGACCACAGACAGTTTTCCGGGTCATGTGGCCAGCATGATAAAACTGCTTCTGGTGCAACGGAACACCGTGACGGAAACCAGAGCACATGGAAACACCATTTACCTTCCCGCTGCAGTGGTACCTATTTATCCACTTGCACTGGTGTGCTTTCAAACTGCTAGGTTGGCAGGAGCTGGGACCGAGCAATGGGAGCTCACCCCGTCGTGGGGATTCGAACTGCCAACCTTCTGATCAACAAGCCCAAGAGGCTCAGTGGTTTAGACCACAGCGCCACCTGTGTCCCTATTGTATGCAACCTGCACTGGGAGCCTTTCTGACTGAAGAGTGAGGTCCCCAAAACTACAAACAAACAAACAAACAAACAAACAAACAAACAAACAAACAAACAAGAACGGCCTGGATAGGTCAGTTGGTTAGTGTGGTGCTGATAATAACAAGGGTGCAGATTTGACACCTATGTGGGATGGCTAAATGTTCCTGTATTGCAAGGGGTTGGTCTAGATGATCCTCTGGGTCCCTTCTAACTCTACAATACTAGGATTCTAAGAATGCCCTTTTCTACTGAGGCTTTAAAGCATCGGTAGGCAGCCTAAGGCCCGTGGGCCGGATGAGGCCCAATCGCCTTCTAAATCCGGCCCACGGATGCTCCGGGAATCAGCGTGGTTTTACATGAGTAGAATGTGTCCTTTTATTTAAAATGCATCTCTGGGTTATTTGTGGGGCATAGGAATTCATTCATTAATTTCTTCCCCAAAATATAGTCCGGCCCCCCACAAGGTCTGACGGACAGTGGACAGGCCTCCTGCTGAAAAAGTTTGCTGACCTCTGCTAAAGGATGGGCAAAATGCAGTGGGCAAGCTTGCTGAGGAAACATTGTGCTGGGGAATAATAATAATAATAATAATAATAATAATAATAATAATAATAATAATAATTTATTATCATTTGTACCCCACCCATCTGGCTGGTTTTCCCCAGCCACTCTGGGCGGCTTCCAACAAAGATTAAAAATACATTAAAATGTCACACATTAAAAACTTCCCTGAACAGGGCTGTATTGCAGTATAAGGCGGTCCATGCTGCACATTCCTAACACACACACACACACACATACACACACACACACACATAATGTACAAGACTTGTGTGTCCAAACAACCCCTTAAGAGCTAATGGCTCTGGTGTGATTGAGATCTCTGGCTCATCGTCTGATCTGTCATTAGCCAACCCCCCAAGAGAAGCTTATCTGGCAAAGGGCAGGGACCCTCTGCAAAGAATTAAAGGAAGAGAACTTGTGATCCTCTCGTCTCGCACGGAGGCACTTTGTGGCAGCGGGAAGCTCAGCAGAGAAATAAGCAAACATGTGTTGGATAAGGGGCGTGATCCAAGGAGAGCACACTTGGTACAAAACCCAGCACAAGGACGTGAACCAACGCGGGGCACACAATTCAGTGAGGTTCTCCTTCTTGAAGCTCCTCTCGAGTAGAAGCCCCTTTGCAGTGGGGCTCATGCAGGAAGACAAGAACATGAGGGAAGCCTGGTGGATCAGGCCCGTGGCCCGTCTAGTCCAGCATCCTGGTCTCACAGTAGCCAATCAGATGCCTGTGGGAAGCCCACAATGCACACAAGAGGCCTCTTCCCTCCTGTGATTTCCAGGATATCTTCCTACAGGATTGCTTCTAAAATCCATTGGTCCCACAACCTGCAGACTAACAGGAAATGAAGTTGATTTATCTCTTAGCTCAGCTACCATGGGAACCTGGCATGGGAGTCCCTTGCCTAGCAGTGGGGCTTGCGCCAGAGACATCATCAGGAAACTGAGCTCAGATTTATTTATGTTATTGCTATTATGGTCATGGTACACCTGTGCAGGTGTTCTCATACTTCATCACAGTCATCACAGGTGGGGCTCTGGGCTCCAGGGGGTTTCCTTCCATTTTTGACTGGGAGGCCCCCAGGTTTCATACTTCTGCTCCCAGGTGTATCTAAAATAAATATCCACAATAACTAAATCACCTGTTCAGGTTTCCCCACAGCTGTCATTCCTGAATATGTGAATCATGGAATCATAGAAATGTAAGGCC
The DNA here is from genome assembly GCA_034642415.1 of Podarcis siculus. Taxonomy (NCBI): domain Eukaryota; kingdom Metazoa; phylum Chordata; class Lepidosauria; order Squamata; family Lacertidae; genus Podarcis; species Podarcis siculus. The sequence continues at coordinate 2,928,921 of JAXCMG010000060.1, forward strand.
TCTTTACAGGGTCCTTGCCGTGGGATCACATTCATCCAGTGCTTTACCAACTGCACTGGCTCCTGGTGGAGTACAGGGTCAGGTTTAAGGTGCTGGTTTTGACCTTTAAAGCCCTATGCTCATACCTAAGGGGCCACCTCTCCTGGGATGCCCCACAGAGGACCTTAAGGTCCACAAATGACAACATTTTGGAGGTCCCAAGTTGCAAGGTGGTTAGATTGGTCTCAACTAGGGCCAGGGCCTTTTTAGTACTGGCCCCGACTTGGTGGAACGCTCTGTCACAAGAGACTAGGGCCCTGTGGGACTTGACATCTTTCCACAGAGCCTGCAAGACAAAGCTGTTCCGCCTGGCCTTTGGTTTGGACTCAGTCTGATCCTTATGTTTTCCCTCCTCTTACGGTTTTGATCTATGGGCTACTTTTAAAACGAGGCTGCATTTTAAATTGCATTTTAACCTGTATTTTAAATTGTCCCCCTCCCCATTATGTTTTTACTGTAATTTTACTGGTGTTAGCTGCCCTGAGCCCGGCTCTGGCTGGGCAGGGAAGGGTATAAATAAAATGTATTATTATTATCAGAGTTGGAAGGGGTCCTGGGGTCATCTAGTCCAACCCCTTCAGTGCAAGAATCTCACCTAAAGCATCCATGACAGGTGGCCCTCCAACCTCTGCTTAAGTACCTCCAAGGAAGGAGAGTCTCCAAGGAAGGAGAGTCCACAACCTCTCAAGGGAGACCGTTTCCCTGTCAAACAGCTCTTGCCACCACAAAGTTCTTCCTGATGTTTAGCAAGACAACAGCCGAAGGACAGCTGAAGGACAACAGACAGAAGGACTGGTTTTGGTAGGCAGGGGGGTAGGCATGTGTGGAGGACTCCCTGGTCCTGAATGGGTAACTCTGCCCCTGAAGGACCAGGTGCACAGCCTGGGAGTCATTGTGGACTCACAGCTGTCCATGGAGGCGCATATCAGTTCTGTGTCCAGGGCAGCTGTCTACCAGCTCCATCTGGTACGCAGGATGAGACCCTACCTGCCCACGGACTGTCTTGCCAGAGTGGTGCATGCTCTGGCTATCTCTTGCTTGGACTACTACAATGCGCTCTACGTGGGGCTACCTTTGAAGGTGACCCAGAAACTACAACTAATCCAGAATGTGGCAGCTAGACTGGCGACTGGGAGTGGCTGCCGGGACCACATAATACTGGTCCTGAAAGATCTTCATTGGCTCCCGGTACATTTCTGAGCACAATTCAAAGTGTTGGTGCTGACCTTGAAAGCCCTAAACAACCTCGGCCCAGTAGACCTGAAGGAGCGACTCCACCCCTATCATTCAGCCCGGACACTGAGGTCCAGCTCCGAGGGCTTTCTGGCGGTTCCCTTGCTGTGAGAAGCCAAGTTACAGGGAACCAGACAGAGGGCCTCCTCGGTGGTGGCACCTGCCCTGTGGAACCAGATGTCAAGGCAATAAACAACTATTTTACTTTTAAAAGACAACTGAAGGCTGCCCTCTTTAGAGAAGTTTTTAATGACGCTGACACTGTATTGCTTTTAATATTTGGTTGGAAGCTGCCCAGAGTGGCTGGGGAAACCCAGCCAGATGGCCGGAGTATAAATAAATTATTATTATTATTATTATTATTATTATTATTATTATTATTATTATTTTATTTTATTATTTTATTATTTTATTATTTTATTATTTTATTATCATTATTGTTATTATTAATATTACTACTACTACTACTACTACTCAGAATGCTTTTACATCAGCCGTGCGGATTTTATTTACTAGACTCCAGACTTAGATGCTCAGTGTTCACCATCCATTCATGCCACCTAAGGAAATACAGATGTCTTTATTTGTATAGCTGTGTCGCTGTTTCTTTCTCTTGCTATTCACTGCTTGTTGGTTTTGTAAACTGTACAATGCAGTACCTTGCTGCCACAGTTTTGGGTTGCTACTAATGTTAAGCAAAGTTAAAACATGATGATGATCAGTTGATTAATACCAGGAGTGTAGGTGCTCTCATCCTCAGAGAGGAGCAACTGGATTTGTGCAGGTGATGGATTCAAAACTGCAGAATGGTTCCAGCCAGGCGATCTCCATAAACAAATTCTGAGCTCCGCCGGATGGCAAAGATTTATGAGTCTTAATAATAAGAAAATATTGTTTCTTCCTAAGGGGCCAAATCTCCCTTCCTTCTGTAATTCATACCTGTAGAACAGCCAACCTTTCTCTTACATGATTCTCTATATCCTTTTTCATTTACATAACCTCCAGTTATGCAAATATTAAAGCACATATTGCAATCTGTTCTCTTCTTACATCCAGGAGCGAACCAAAAAATAAATAAATAGGGAAGCTATTTTTTATTTGGTAGATTAATCAACTAACAGCCCCATCCTAAACTTGCCTACTTGGAAGTTAAGTCCTGTTGAACTGGAAAGGGCTTGCTCCCAAGTAAGTGGTGTGAGGATGACAGCCTAAGGGGGGGGGGGGCAACTAATGCATTTGTTTTGAGAGACTCCTCCCTCCCCATTGCACCCCAAATCTGCTCCAGAGCATTGGGGAAGCCCCAGAACAGATTTAGAGGGTGCTTGGAGGGCTGAGGGGGGGGGATTCCATTCCACCAGCAGAAATCTTTACACTAATGCAACGAGTTGCTTACTTCTACATTGAATACAAGTCCACATTTTTAGCTGATTAAACTATAGAGACACAATTAAATTTGGCATGGTACTGAGTTAAGCATGTATTTGGTTTCAGAGGCTAGTTTTAAAGAATCCCAGAATCCCAGACACTGTCAAAAGCTGCTGAGCTTTTGAAAGAGTGAAGTATTTATCTGTAATAAACTAATCAATCAATCAATCAATCAATCAATCAGAAAGCAGATGGTTAATCAAATAAACTGGGTGGCAGTCTGTCCTCTCCTCCTCTGCCCAATCCCACCACTCAGGAGCAAAAGGGTTATTGAATTCTAATCAACAACCCCCTTTTTCTGGATAAAGGCTCTCTCAATCCTACCTGGGCTTCCTATTTGCCTTATGGCAGGCTTCCTCCACCTCGGCCCTCCAGATGTTTTGAGACTACAATTCCCATCATCCCTGACCACTGGTCCTGCTAGCTAGGGATCATGGGAGTTGTAGTCCCAAAACATCTGGAGGGCCGAGGTTGAGGAAGCCTGCCTTATGGGGTCTCAGCTCTGGGGTTCCAGTACCTCAAGCAATCTCCTCTAACTAGTGATATTCTGTTGCCACCTTATAAGCACTAACAAATCTGATTTATTCTGTCACAGACATGATAGCTTAGCCAAATGGCCATCTTTTAGAGACTCTTTAGCTGAGATCCCTGCATTGCCGGACTAGAAGATCCTTAGGATCCACTCCAACTTTACTGTTCTATGATTTTGGGATGGTAAAAGCTGACTATAGCAGATTCTTATATGATTAGTTTCTAATAACTGTGTTTGGATACCACAAGCTTGGCATGAGCCAACAGTGTGACTCAGGAGCAGAAAAGGCTAATTCTATTCTAGGCTGCATCAACAGAAGTATAATGTCCAGGTCATGGGTAGGCCCAATCCCAATCGCCTTCTCAATCCGACCAGCGGACGGTCCAGGAATCAGCGTGTTTTTACATGAGTAGAATGTGCCCTTTTATTTAAAATGCATCTCTGGGTTATTTATGGGGTATAGGAATTCGTTCATTCCCCAACACCCAAATATAGTCCGGCCCCCCACAAGGTCTGTGGGACAGTGGACCGGCCCCCTGCTGAAAAAGTTTGCTGACCCCTGGTCCAGGTCAAGGGAAGTAATAGTACCATTCTATTCTGCCTTTGGCTGATTAATATCCTATAGTAGCAGTTCTCAACCTTTAGGTCCCCAGATGTTGTTGGACTACAAATCCCATCACCCCTGAGCTCTGGCCTTGCTAGCTAGGGGTGATGGGAGTTGTAGTTCAATAACATCTGGGGACCCACAGGTTGAGAAAGGCTGTCCTATAGCCTTTTAAATGTATCTGTGGGAAGTGGGGTGGTCATTATGTTGTTGCGTTGGTTTAATTGTTTAATTGTGTTTTATCTTGTATTTTATTCCGTAAACTGCCCTGGGATGTCTTGATTGATTGATGGATGGATGAATGAATCTGATGTCACAATGGCATCATGTGACTGACAGGTGGGTTGCCCCAACCATGCACTAAAGTTGGAACGTGGGAGTGGGAACAGATCCAGCCCAATGGTCCCCAAACTCTCCCTGTCCCTGACGTAAGTTGCTGCCCATGTTTTCCCCCATTAAGAAACTCACCTGAGCCCTAAAAGAAAATGTGATGAAAATGATGTATAGATGGTATATTACACCTGTCAAGTTAGCGAAAATGTATAAAGTCAGTAGTAAATGTTGGAAATGTAAAGAAAAAGAGGGAACATTTTATCACATGTGGTGGGAATGTAAAAAGGTGAAATGCTTCTGGGAGATGATATACAATGAGATGAAAAAAATGTTGAAATATACATTTATAAAGAAACCAGAAGCATTTTTACTGGGCATTGTGGGGAGTGATATAAATAGAAAGGAATGTAAGCTCTTTTTATATGCAATAACAGCAACAAGAATATTACTGGCCCAAAAATGGAAGCAAGAAGAATTACCGATGATTGAAGAATGGAGGATGAAGTTAATGGACTATGCAGAACTAGATAAACTAACAGGAAGGATTCAAAACTGGCGGGACCAGAAATTCATGGAAGACTATTTACGGACTATTTGAAAAGTATTTGTGAAGCTCAGACGACGTTTGTAGGTTTGCAAGAAGTTTTGTGAGGAGTATTATTGGAAGTATTGCAAAAATGGAGAAGGGGAAGGATGATTTGTTAAGAGATGTAAAGGCAATATAAAGTTAAGAAATGCATAAGAAGTGGTTAAAACGGTGGATCATCAGAGGTGCTGATGGAAGTCTAAAAAAAAGATTGTATAAGTGATAAGTTTTGTGGTACATTTTATAATTTATATGTTAAAATCAATAAAAATTATATATTAAAATAAATAAATAAGAAACTCACCTGCAGCTCCAAAATCTTGATACGGTGACGATGGTTCCTCAGCTCCTCCTGGAGCTCTGAGATGAGTTCCCGCAGCTCCAGGATCTGTTGCTTCCTCTCCTCGTTCTCGTGGAGCCAGTAGGAGACTTCGTCCGTGCAACGGAACATGTCCGGGCACCTCTGCTGGTCCAGTTGCGGCAAGGTGGCAATGATCTTGCACCTGCCATTGGGCAGGACCTGGTTGCTGTATTCTCCACACTGGATGAGTCCAGGGCTCCCTTGGTGGCCGTCATCTCCGCTCATCCCTTCGCCATCGGCCGCCAGGGGTCTCTGCAGGGAGTGGCGGTTCAGGAAAGCCAGGAAGAGGAGTGTTTGTGCCACCAGCCTCTGGGGTCCTGAAGGCACCCCAAGCTTCATGGTGCAAGCACAGGCCCAGGCCAGCTGGCAATGGAACAGCCACTCGTTCAGAGGGTGGCCGGCATGGAAAAGTCTCTTTGGTGCAAACCCCAAACTTTGCATTGGCGTGGAAAGGAAAGGATCCACCGCAAAGGAGAGCCTAAGGCTGAATGTGGAGCTGCCATCAGGATTGCAAGGTTATAGGTGTGTGTTGATTCTAGAACCCAGGATATGTGGTCCAAAGGATGGCAAGTGTGAATTCCACTCCTCTCTGTTATTCCGCCTTGTATGGAATAATGCCAACTCAACCCAAGGTCTTCTCCAAACCTCCTTGAGTCTGTCTGCTCAGGGTTTCCTTGGATTAAATTGAGCAGATTGCCTGCAACTGGTGCATTTTTCATGGAGGATAACAGCTAGAAGGAGAGGCTTCCCGGCACCAAGATTTCAGCACCATGGACAAGTCCTCCAGCAAGTCGTTTGCCCCCAAAGGAGGACCCAATAGACAACTCACAGAGACTGCTGTCCATGCATCGATCACAAACACCTGGCTGTTTTAGGCATTTCCTAGGTCTCTTTCCTTCAATTGGAAAAAAAAGCAGAAAATGAAAGGAAATGAGTTTCTTAACATTTAGGGCAGTCTTTCCCAACTGGGTTTTTGGACAGCAAATCCCATCAGTCCCAGAACATATGGCCCATGAACACCCACAAAAGAAAATTACAGGGGAAACATTTTGCGTGGTTTCAAGGCACCCTTGCCAAACTGTCCTTAGTTTTGCAAAGGGTAGGAAGAGATACCAAAATTTCACTGTCAAAAATATTGACCATGGTCTCTCCAGGAGCCACTTCTGAGATTGCTTCATGGCACTGCCTTCCTCTGAATTACTCCTCAAAACCCACCATTTGCTTATGTGTAAGAACATTTAAGGGACACGGGTGGCGCTGTGGGTTAAACCACAGAGCCTAGGACTTGCCGATCAGAAGGTTGGTGGTTCGAATCCCCTCAACGGGGTGAGCTCCCATTGCTCTGTCCCAGCTCCTGCCAACCTAGCAGTTTGAAAGCACATCAAGTGCAAGTAGATAAATAGGTACCGCTCCGGCGGGAAGGTAAACGGCGTTTCCGTGCGCTGCTCTGGTTCGCCAGAAGCGGCTTAGTCATGCTGGCCACATGACCCGGAAGCTGTACGCCGGCTCCCTCGGCCAATAAAGCAAGATGAGCGCCGCAACCCCAGAGTCGGCCATGACTGGACCTAATGGTCAGGGGTCCCTTTACCTTTACCTCTTAAGAACATTTATATACTGTCATTCCATTAAAAATATATATCAATGAATTTATTGATATGTGTAGACTGATTTCACAAAGTTAAGTTAAGCTAAGCAGATATATAAGATAGAATGTTTAATTATTAAGATACAAAATTACAATCTCAATAATAAAGTTACAAAATAATAACAAGGAAGTCACACACAGGTCGAGGGAAGACACAGGGCAAGAAATGAGAAATGGATAAATGTAGGTATATAATGAAATGTGAAAATGTGAATTTACGAATATAATGTATATGTATCAATATGTAAAGATTTCATATATGTGTTGCAACATTAATAATAAATAAATTAAGTGCAAAAAAATAATATATATCAATGAGATTTACAACTATAAAACCATACAATAAAAGCTATTAAAAAGACAGGCATCCATTCACCAATGTGTTCTTAATTGCTTGCCTAGGTCTGGAGGACCTTGGATCCTGGAACTTCATATGATTGTGGAATTCCCTCTGCTGGCAGGATAAGACCTTTTTGTTCAGTCTAAGGTGCAGATGATGCTGACCACTCCGCTACTAGATTTTGGGGTGAACTACACTGCCTCTAAATGCATTCTGGTGCACCATATTTACTCGAGTCTAATGCACCATCAAATCTAATCCGCACCTTAATTTTTGCAATGTAATTTGGCCAAAAGAAAGGTGAGCATTAGATTTGAGTAAATACGGTATTTTGACTGTTCTCAACTTTTACTTTGCATTTTACAAACTTTTGTAAGCTGCCTTAAATCCCAACTTGAGAGAAAGGCAGGATACCAACCCATTGAAACAACAAGCCTTCTCTCCCGACACATGGAAAATAGCCAAATAAGGATTCTGTTGCAAATGTGACTTGAAAGGATAACCAAAACCAATCTGTAAATTTCAAACTTACTTTCCACAATTTCCCCCAGTCCTCAAATTGTATATTATGTCAGATTGTTCTCTTTTGAAAGAAAAATATATGAAAATGATGTATAGATGGTATATTACACCAGTACAGATAGCAAAAATGTTCAAAACTGGGTCAAACACATGTTGGAAATGTAAAGAAAAGGAAGGGACTTTTTATCATATGTGGTGGGAATGTAGAGAAGTTAAATTTTGGGGGGGAATGATATATAATGAATTGAAAAAAATGTTTAAAATGGCATTTATAAAAAAAACCCCAGAAGCATTTTTGTTAGGGATTGTAGGACAAGACCTGCCAAGGAAAACAAAGAATTTATTTATGTATGCTACAACAGTGGCAAGAGTCTTGATAGCACAAGGATGGAAGAATGAGGAAACCCCAATGAAGGAACAGTGGCAAGAGAAATTGATGAGTTACGCAGAACTGGCTAAACTGACATACAAATTGCGGGACAATGATAACTGTGACTTTAAGGAAGAATGGGAACTTTTTACAATTTATCTAAAAAGACAACAAAATGAACTGGACTCCTTGGCAGGTTTTGACTAAACATACACAAATTTATTGGCTGATAATATGGTAGATAGATAATGTAAGGATATGTATAATTTTATAACATGCAGAGCATAATATGTGCTGAGAAATCAGAGAGAGGAGCTGAGGGAAGTCTCTTGGGGGGAGGGTTTGAAGGGGGAAGGGGGAAAATAATGAATATGATATGTTTTGATAATTTGTTATGTTGAAATTGTTAATAGAAAACATTTTTAAAAAGAAAGAATGAAAGAAAGGAAGGAAGGAAGGAAGGAAGGAAGGAAGGAAGGAAGGAAGGATAACCAAAATCACATGCAATTAATCAGAGAATTGGAGAATGGTTGAGTTGGAAGGGACCCCAATGGTCATCTAGTCCAACCCCTGCAATACAGGAATCATAGCTAAAGAATTCATGACAGACGACCACCCAACCTCTGCTTAAAAACCTCCAAGGAAGGAGAGTCTATAACCTCCCGAGGGAGACTGTTCCACCACCATTGAGTGGCTCTCAGCACCAGAAAGGTCTTCCTGATGTTTAATCGGAATCTCCTTTCTTGTAACTGGATGAGTCCCAAGCTTCACCCCCACTTGACCCCATCAAGCTGTTTGTGTTGCTGCTCCCTCTCTGTATATGTGACTGTGATGCACACACACAAACACATTGTTAATATTCTCTTTCGTTGACTTGTGACGTTGAGCTGTCTTCTGGAGCTGGATGGGTCACGATAAAACACATTTCCTTAGAGGAAACGCCGTCGTTGCAAGCCTTCTGACCTTTTCACCACATCTCTGTGGATTCCCCACCTTCCCTGAGACGAGAGATCGCCTGCGTCTTCCACAGCTAAGAAAACGCCGTCATCGTTTAGGGACCCACCTTCAAATATCTCAAGGGCTGTTGCATGGAAGATGGAGAGAGCTTGCTTTCTGCCGCTCTAGATGGCAGCTCCCAAACCAATGGCTTCAAATTATAATAATAAGGTCCTGTGTGAGTGTCTGGAGGCGGTTGGAGGATGGATGGCGGCTAACAAATTGAGGTTGAATCCTGACAAGACAGAAGGACTGTTTTGGGGGGGACAGGAGGCGAGTGGGTGTGGAGGACTCCCTGGTCCTGAATGGGGTAACTGTGCCCCTGAAGGACCAGGTGCACAGCCTGGGAGTCATTTTGGACTCACAGCTGTCCATGGAGGCACAGGTCAATTCTGTATCAAGGGCAGCTATTTACCAGCTCCATCTGGTACGCAGGATGAGACCCTCCCTGCCCGTGGACTGTCTTGCCAGAGTGGTGCATGCTCTAGTTATCTCCTGCTTGGACTGCTGCAATGCGCTCTATGTGGGGCTACCTTTGAAGGTGACCCGGAAACTACAACTAATCCAGAATGCAGCAGCTAGACTGGTGACTGGGAGCAGCCACCAAGACCACATAACACCGGTCTTGAAAGACCTACACTGGCTCCCAGTATGTTTCCGAGAACAATTCAGAGTGTTGGTGCTGACCCTTAAAGCCCTAAATGGCCTCAGTCCAGTATATCTGAAGGAGCATCTCCACCCCCATCGTTCTGCCCAGACACTGAGGGCCTTCTGGCGGTTCCCTAACTGTGAGAAGCCAAGTTACAGGGAACCAGGTTATTGTATTTTAGTGTTTTGTTGGAAGCCACCCAGAGTGGCTGGGGAAACCCAGCCAGATGGGCGGGGTAATAAATTATTATTATCATCATTATTAAAGTTTTATTTTTACCCCACGCTTCCTGGTTCAGGAAACTGAGCTCAGGGCTGCTAACAACAAATTAAAAACACTTAATTGATGCTACAAAAAAACAAAAAAACAAAAAAACAGCATAAAATACTGTATAAAGCGTAAATAACAATAAAATCAAAAATCAGTTTAGGGGGAAAACTCATCCAATAAACATTAGATGATCACCAGGGCTAGCTGGCTAAATTAGTCCCAATTGGCCAGTGAGGAGACCAAAGAGATTCTGTCTATCCGTTAGGTAGAACTTTCTGGTGTTAAGTTCTGTTCAACGGTGGAACGGGCTCTCCTTATTTGGCGGTTTTTCAACAGAGGGGTGGTGGTGGCCATTTGTCAGGGATTCTTCAGCTCTGATCCCTGCATTGCAAGGGTGGGGCTGGACTAGATGACGCCTGAGGTGCCCTTCCAACCCTCTGAAATTCTCCCTAAAAGCAAAACAACATCCTGGGATGCTGAGAGTCAACTCGAGTTGTGTTCTCCACCTGCAGCCATCTTAGACAAGAGGCCCTGGGTCAGGACAGTTGCAGAGACCCCAGAGAGAATGTGGGGCACAGTGGGGAGAGGAGAACATTCATTCCCCACAAAGACAACCCCTGAAAATAAGAAGCCCGAACTTACCTGCAAAAGGACCAGCCTCTTGGGATCCTTAAGCGACACGCCTGGGGACGCAGTGTGTGCTTTAAGGGAGCACTCCCAGGGCTTATTCTACCTGATCCTATCACTGCACTAAAAATAGCATTCAGGGGCCTTCTCAGTCGATGCACAAGAAGGAGGGCAGTAGCAGAGGCCCTGCGTGACCTTCAGGAGTTTTATCAACGTGCGGGAGATTACATGGGAGGCTGGCCAGGGTCAAGCTGTTCTTATTCCCTGGGGGTGGGGGAAGGAGGGGCCTTAAAGGCAAGGCCACATTTGTGAATGAGAGGACACCCGTGGTTCCTTCTTTGCCCTTTGCTGACGGACTGAAGGCAGCATCCATTGATGTCTGTGGGATGTGAAACACAAGAGCAGTCAAGTACCACATTCCTAGAGTGAACATGTTCACACATGGGGAGGAATGTTTGTCCAGCCAGCAGGTAAACTTCCTGTTTCCTTCTGGGCTGGGATAGACTTCCTCTGCATGGAACTAGAGGTGGGCATGGCCTCACCTGTGCAGGTAACAAAAGCATAGGATTGGCCGCCATCTCTCTCTCTTTTTGACTACGTGCGTCGAAGAAGCAACATCTGCTTAGCCGAAGATGCTCTTTTGATTTCCAGTCAAGAGAGGACAAAGGGACTATCTCCTTATGAGATAGTTTCCAGGTGTATGTTACTTTTCTAAGCTAAGTCTGCCTTCTGGGATCCGATTGTGAACAGAATGTGAGTGAGTAAACTCTTTTTATACTTTTGTAGAAGACTGTGTCGTGCCTTATCTTTTATGAGGGAATAAAGGGAAATTACCAGAACAGTTATTATAGAGGCTTTAGCGAGCCTGAGCAAACGCATCCGCTGTGAGTTTAAAAGGGGGAATGTCACTCTGCTAAATTGTGAACTTGTTTATAAAGTTGGAAAGGCTATAATCAAACAATACATCCTCTCCTGCATCCCTGAACATTCCCACAATTTCCACATTGGGAAGCCACATAAAGAGACTCTGGTTCCTAAGCGGTGGTTAGAAAAAGGATCTTGCAGAACTGGGAGAAGTTCAGAAAGGGCCCCATCTGGTCCCTCATTCTGTTCTCATAGCAACCAAACCAGCAAGCAGGATTTGAGCGCAAGAGCCCTCTCCCCTCCTGTGGCTTCCAGCAGCTGGGACCCCAGAGGCATTGCTCATGGCGGCAGAGTAAGCCATCATGGATAGCAGCCATCGACAGCCCTCTGCTTTGTGAATTTGCCTCACCTGTTTTAAAAGACATCCAGGTTGGTGGCCATCTCTGCCTCCTGTGGGAGGGAGTTCCACGGGTTAACCTATGTGCTGTGTGAAGAAGCGCTTTTTAAAAAATCTGCCCTGAATCTGCCAACGTTTAGCTTCTGCTACTGTAAAGGTAAAAGGACCCCTGACCATTAGGTCCAGTCATGGCTGACTCTGGGGTTGCGGCGCTCATCTCTCTTTATTGGCCGAGGGAGCTGGAGTACAGCTTCCGGGTCATGTGGCCAGCAGGAGTAATCCATTTCTGGTGAACCAGAGCAGCGCACGGAAATGCCGTTTACCTTCCCACCGGAGCGGTACCTATTTATCTACTTGCACTTGACGTGCTTTCGAACTGCTAGTTTGGCAGGAGCTGGGACCGAGCTACGGGAGCTCACCCCGTTGCGGGGATTCGAACTCCGACCTTCTGATTGGCAAGTCCTAGGCTCTGTGGTTTAACCCACAGTGCCACCTGCGTCCTCTGCTACTGTACGAAGGGAAAAAATCTCTATTTCTTGCTCTACCCACTTTTGAATGTGGACTTCAGAAGATTTTGCCAAGGGAATGTGGCCATTGGATTTCCCCACCCCTGCTTCTGAGGACCTGGTGCCACCTTCCCCTTGGAGGTTAGGCTGAGTTCGGTGGACTGAGTTTACAAAGCTATGGTACTACCAACCTTTCTGTATGCTTGTGAAACATCGACCAGTTATAAACACCATTGCCAACGCCTTAAATGATTCCATCAATGGTGTCTCCAAAATTTTTTACACATCACTTGGGAAGACAGGTGAACTAATGCCAGTGTACTGGAAGAAGCAAAGATGACCAGTGTCAAAGCAATGATTCTTCAACATCAACTTCGTTGGACTGGTCATGTTGTGAGGATGCCTGATGATCGTCTTCCAAAGCAACTACTCTATTCCGAACTTAAAAATGGAAAGCGTAATGCTGGTGGTCAACAAAAGAGGTTTAAAGTCTCTCTCAAGGCAAATTTTAGAAAATGTAGTATAAACACCAACAATTGGGAAACACTGGCCTGCGAGTGCTCCAGTTGGAGAACAGCCTTCACCAAAGGTGTCCTGGGATTTGAAGACACTCGAACTCAGGACACAAGGGAGAAACGTGCTAAGAGGAAGGCACGCTTGGCAAACACTCACCATGATCAACTCCCACCTGGAAACCAATGTCCCCACTGTGGAAGGACGTGTGGATCCAGAATTGGCCTCCACAGTCACTTATGGACTCACTGTAAAAACTGTGTTTATGGAAAACAATCTTACTCGGCTACGAGGGATCGCCAAAGAAAGAAGAAGAAGTTGAAAGAAGAGGTCCAACATTGAGTTACGATATCATCATGCTCGGAATTCATTTGGATTCCCTGTATTTTAGCAGAGGGCTCCCGACTTCACACGCTTCTTCCTGCCATTATGGATAGTTCTGACCTTCCCCCCCAAAATTGCCTGTTTGTGTGCAAATGTCAACACATTTGTCTTGCAGAATGTGCTGTCTGTGTAGAAGCCCAGGTCCAGCTCTGGTGCAGAATTAGGACTCAGCACACCCATGGTTACACCCCGGTAGCTCAATGGGACCTGATGAAAGCTGCAGCGAGGATACGGATCTCACCCATATCCGTGATCCTTGCAAACCCTTGATCTGCGGTACGGGCCCTGTTACTGGTGCCACCACAATCCTCGTTCCACATTTGCAAAAGTTTTAATGTGCTAGCGCCTAAACACTTTGATAATAATAATAATTTATTATTTATACCCCGCCCATCTGGCTGAGTTTCCCCAGCCACTCTGGGCGGCTCCCAATCAAGTGTTAAAAACAGTAAAGCGTTAAATATTAAAAACTTCACTGAACAGGGCTGCCTTCAGATGTCTTTTAAAGATAGGATAGCTCCTTATTTCCTTGACATCTGGTGGGAGGGCGTTCCACAGGGCGGGCGCCACAACCGAGAAGGCCCTCCGCCTGGTTCCCTGTAACCTCACTTCTTGCAATGAGGGAAACGCCAGAAGGCCCTCAGAGCTGGATCTCAGTGTCCGGGCAGAACGATGGAGGTGGAGATGCTCCTTCAGGTATACAGGAACTCCCTCTCTCTTGGAACTTTGGAACTCCCTGCCTCTTGACCTCGGGCAATTCACCGGACACTTTCTGGCACCCACTAAAAACATTTCTGCTTAGACAAGCCTACCCAGACATTTAGAAAGTCAGTGAGAGTTTTCATCTGGTTTTACGCTTTCGAAAGTCTCAGGCTGTTGTCGTTTTCCTTAGCGATAATTTTATTGCTTTTCGTAGACTTCTTTGAGGTTGTTGGCTTTTACAAGACCTGTGGGTATAGGGCAGCAGATAAACCAGGGGTCAGCAAACTTTTTCAGCAGAGGGCCGGTCCACTGTCCCTCAGACCTTGTGGGGGATGGACTATATTTTTTGGGGGGGGGGGGAGAATGAACGAATTCCTATGCCCCACAAACAACCCAGAGATGCATTTTAAATAAAAGTGCACATTCTACTCATGTAAAAACACGCTGATTCCCGGACCGTCTGTGGGCCAGATTTAGATTGGGGGATTGGGCCGGATCCGGCCCCCAGGCCTTAGTTTGCCTACCCATGATACAAACAAACAATACAGTGGTACCTCAGGTTACATACGCTTCAGGTTACATACGCCTCAGGTTACAGACTCCGCTAACCCAGAAACAGTGCTTCAGGTTAAGAAGTTTGCTTCAAGATGAGAACAGAAATCGTGCTCCGGCGGCGCAGCAGCAGCAGGAGGCCCCATTAGCTAAAGTGGTGCTTCAGGTTAAGAACAGTTTCAGGTTAAGAACGGACCTCCGGAACAAATTAAGTACTTAACCCGAGGTACCACTGTACATTCAAGCGGTGTATATCTGACTACAGACAGAGAGTTTCTGTTTTTCTCTCTGCACCCTGCTCCTCTCTCTCTCTCTCTCTCTCTCTCTCTCTCTCTCTCTCTCTCTCTC
>JAXCMG010000060.1:2945482-2959636 GCA_034642415.1 Podarcis siculus
AGAAGAAGAAGAAGAAGAAGAAGAAGAAGAAGAAGAAGAAGAAGAAGAAGAAGAAGAAGAAGGAGGAGGAGGAGGAGGAGGAGGAGGAGGAGGACCTTCTGGGTCAGGCCAATGGCCCATCTGGTCCAGCATCCTGTTCTCACACTGTAAGGCCTTGTCCCATCTTTGAAGGAATCACTGCCCAGTGGAAGAACCTCACTCTGGAGAGTAGACCCAGCCTCAGGCAGGGAGATTCAGTGGGGTAACTTGCAATGGAAGGACTGAGGAGTAGAGGTTTTGCCACCCAGCTCCTTGGTAGTGCCGGATTTACATATAAGCTAAACAAGCTATAGCTTAGGGCCCAACTCTCTTGGGGACCCCCCAAAAGTGAAAGGGGAAAACCCCTGGATGTACATTTCCAAAATATAAGATATAAAAAGCAAATAAAATAAAACCTACATACAGCAACAGTGTTTTCTGTTGTGTAGGCACCTATGATGTAAGTCATGATGTAAGCCTGCTAGCCTGCTCCCTCAAATATCACTAGTTTGCTCATTTCTATATACAGTGGTACCTCGGGTTACATACGCTTCAGGTTACGTACGCTTCAGGTTACAGACTCCACTAACCCAGAAATAGTGCTTCAGGTTAAGAACTTTGCTTCAGGATGAGAACAGAAATCGTGCTCTGGCGGCACGGCAGCAGCAGGAGGCCCCATTAGCTAAAGTGGTGCTTCAGGTTAAGAACAGTTTCAGGTTAAGAACGGACCTCCGGGACGAATTAAGTTCTTAACACGAGGTAACACTGTATAGGGTGACTACATTCTGCATGGACTGGTTGCAGGGCAATATGTGCAAGTGGCTTTAGGTCTATAAATTACTGTATAGCATATATTCAACACAAAAAAACAGCAACAATTTGTTGTTGACAAAGGACAGCTGGACATATAAAGGGCCCCATTACCTTCAGGAGCTTAGGGCCTCATCCAAGCTAAATCCGGCCCTGATCCTTGGCCATGTTAAAGGGCAAGGAGAGGATGGGAACTGGAGCCCACCTTAAATTTGGGGATGGGACACTCAGAGTGCCAGCAGCCTTCTGCAACAGGGTGCTTTCCTGATGCTTCAAACTACAACTCCCAACAGTCCCCACCAGTTGTCAGAAACATCTGGAAGGCACAATGCTGGGGAAGGTTGGAGTGTGTGTGTGTGTGTGTGTAGATTTGTGTCCCAGAGCAGAGTCTCTGCATCCGCCAGCTCAGGCCAGAGTCATTTGGTCCTCTAAGCTCATTAAGGCTTGTTTTGTTGATGTTTGGTCCTGGGAGAAAGAGAAAGGCTAAAAAGTTTGTCGTCCGGTGACCTTTTCATTGCTGTTTCAACCTTAGACTCCTTTCAGAGCATTTGCATAAACTCCCTTCATCTTTAATGTCAACAGATGCTCTTTTTGCGAACCAGAGAGAGAGAGAGAGAGAGAGAGAGAGAGAGAAAGTAAGATGCTCTGTAGCCTGGCGATGGAATAGACAGAGACTGCAACAAGCGCCGTGGCAAACAACAAACAAAAAACTCCCACATTTTACATTTAACGCTGCAGCTCATTTGGGTCTGAGTCAGCGCCTGTTGACGTCACCTTGAGTTACTTTCATGCCCTCACATACTTTTGCTTTGTGATGGTCTGATGGCTAGGGGCAAAGCAGAGAATCCGATCCGATTACTAAAACGTTAAAATATAAACATCCATTATTCAATTAAAGAATGCAGTTCAAACAGCCCAGAGGAGATATGACAGCCATCTTCAAATATCTTCTGGGCTGTCTCATGAATCTGGCTTGTTTACTCCTGCTCTGTAGGGTGGGACTCGAACCCATGGCTTCAAGTTACAAGGAAGGAGATTCCAACTAAATGTCAGGAAGAGCTTTCTGACAGTAAGAGCTGTTTGACAGTGGAACGGACTCCCTTGGGCAGTTGTGGACTCTCCTTCCTTGAAGGTTTTTAAGCAGAGGTTGGCTGGCCGTCTGACAGGGATGCTTTACCTGAGATTCCTGCATTTCAGTGGGTTGGACTAGATCAGTCTTTCTCAATCTGTGGGTCCCCAGATGTTGTTAAACTACAACTCCCATCACCCGTAGCTAGCAAGGCCAGAGCTCAGGGATGATGGGAGTTGTAGTCCAACAACATCTGGGGACCCACAGGTTGAGAACCGCTGGACTAGATGATGAAGTTGCCCGCCAGCGATGAGGAGCTGGCAGCAGACTGAACAGTCCCAGCCCACAATGGCAAGATGCATCTCTGTGTATCTGGGGTGCCCAAACTTTTTTCAAAGAGGGCCAGATTTGATGAAGTGAACATGCGTGAGGGCCATCCAAAGTTGTTGAACTTTTTTTAGGATCGAAGTTGTTGAGTTTTACACCAGGAAATGAACTGCCACACAGCCAGATGGGAGGGGGAAAAATAAATTATTATTATTATTATTATTATTAGGACTGCGAGACTCAGAGGGTGGAAAGATCCTCAAGCCACTCCGGGTGGCTTCCAACAGAATATTAAAATACAATAGTCAATTAAACATTAAAAGCTTCCCTAAACAGGGCTGCCTTCAGATGTCTTCGAAAAGTCTGGTAGTTGTTTTTCTCTGCCTGGTTCCCTGTAAGCTCACTTCTCACAGGAACTGCCAGAAGGCCCTTGGAGTTGGACCTCAGTGTCCAGGCTGGACGATGAGGGTGGAGACGCTCCTTCAGGGATACTGGGCCAAGGGCGTTTAGGGATTTAAAGGTCAGCACCAACTTGGAGCAAATTCTGAAATTCCCTCTTCCTCCTGTTTCACATTTCACAACCCTAGGAGAATGTATGTAGTGGCCCTGGGCACCCAGTTTTAGTATATCTTTATTAGGAAGGGACCCCAAAGGTCATCCAGTCCAACCCCCTGCAATGCTGAAATCTTGGCTAAAGCATCCATGACAGATGGCCATCCAACCTCTGCTTAATAACCTCCAAGGAAGGAGAGCCCACAGCCTCCCGAGGGAGACTGTTCCACCATCAAACAGCTCTTACTGTCAGAAAGTTCTTCCTGATTATCAATTTCTTACAAGTGTGAAATTCGTATTATGTGGCTGCTGGAACAGTTGGTTTGAGGGGCATAGGGTTCCATGATCACTGCAGATGGTGACAGCAGCCACGAAATTAAAAGACGCCTGCTTCTTGGGAGAAAAGCAATGACAAACCTAGACAGCATCTTAAAAAGTAGAGACATCACCTTGCCGACAAAGGTCCGTATAGTTCAAGCTCTGGTTTTCCCAGTAGTGATGTATGGAAGTGAGAGCTGATAAAGAAGGCTGATCGCAGGAGAATGGATGCTTTTGAATTCTGGTGCTGGAGGAGACTCTTGAGAGTCCCATGGACTGCAAGAAGATCAAACGCATCCATTCTGAAGGAAATCAGCCCTGAGTGCTCACTGGAAGGACAGACCCTGAAGCTGAGGCTCCAAGACTTTGGCCACCTCATGAGAAGAGAAGACTCCCTGGAAAAGACCCTGATGTTGGGAAAGATGGAGGGCACAAGGAGAAGGGGACGACAGAGGACGAGATGGTTGGACAGTGTTCCTGAAGCTACCAGCATGAGTTTGACCAAACTGTGGGAGGCAGTGGAAGACAGGAGTGCCTCTGGTCCAGGGGGTCATGAAGAGTCGGACACAACTAAATGACTAAACAACAACAACAAGGTAGAGTAAACCAATTTTGTTGGTAAAGCAGTCTTAAATTGTTCGGTGCTTTATATCCTAAGCGTAACACCTCGAACTTGGCTCTGTAGCAAATTGGCAACTGGTGCAGCTTGGATTCAGCCACAGCCATCGCCCACCCCCCAGCTCAAAGGTTGACGCTGGCAGGCAGGTTTGGGTGTCAGAGTCAAAGCTCCTGTGTTGCTATAGCAGGTATATTATGATTTGCAGGGGAGGGAATGAGTCACCCGTGAAATCGTTGGCCTTTGGGAGAAAGGCAGCACGAATCTGAAGGACGCAACCGCACACCGCCAGGTAGACGAGCTCCACACTCAGGTGTGAATGTGATGCCTGTAATTCAACTCCAGCAGGTGCAAAATGAATGACTAAAGGGAAGGGGAGAGGGAATGGAAAACAGGTTGGCTGTTATCCGTCTGTCTTGAGAAAGAATGGAAATGGGATGTGCGTACTATTGTAGACATGGGAGCCAACTCCTAGGGGCTGAGGTCCCTTCCTCCCCCCCAAAAAAATAAAATAAAATTGAGGGGGTTGGGGGGGGGCAAAGTTGATGGGCATTGCCATTCAAATGGTGTGTGCTGTTTACCTGCCCGCTCAACGTTTTATTCAAGTTACACACACACACACACACACCCTGATTGTAGATGCAAGTCTGGCGACATGGAAAGCCAACAGGGAGCCTCAAGAGATTCATTTGCACACTCTCATTTGAGAGCCAGACTAGGACCTGGGTTCAAATCCTCACTCAGCAATGAAACTCAGTGTGTGTGACCTTGGGCCAGACGCTGCCTCTTTCAGCCTCGCCTGCCTCACAGGGTTGCCATGGGGATTAAATGAGGAGTGGGGGGTGGGGGACAGACCATGCAAGCCATCTTGAGCTCCTTGGAGAAGAGGGTGGTATATAAAGGTTGGATGCCCGTCTGTCATGGATGTTTCGGTCGAGATTCCTGCATTGCAGGGGGTTGGACTAGATGATCCTTGAGGGTCCCTCTGCAATTCTATGACTCTGTGAATCTATGAAATGCTCTTGTGCTCCAGTGGTTTCCCTTAGAAGGCATCTGGATGGCCACTGTGGGATCTGCCCCTTTGCTTCTTAGCATCCCCTCTAGGTCGCCCCTTTCCCCACAGGGGACCCACAAGAGTAGGTCCTCATCTACCTGGATGTGAAATAATAATAATAATAATAATAATTTATTATTTATACCCTGCCCATCTGGCTGGGCTTCCCCAGCCACTCTGGGCGGCTTCCAAAAAATATTAAAATACTGTAATACATCAAACATTAAAAGATTCCCTAAACGGGGCTGCCTTCAGATGTCTTCTAAAAGTCTGGTGGTGGTTGTTCTCTTTGACATCTGGTGGGAGGAAGTTTCACAGGGAGGGCGCCACCACCGAGAAGGCCCTCTGCCTGGTTCCCTGTAACTTGGCTTCTTGCAGCGAGGGAACCGCCAGAAGGCCCTCGGCGCTGGACCTCAGTGTCCGGACTGAACGATGGGGGTGGAGACGCTCCTTCAGGTATACTGGACCGAAGCCATTTAGGGCTTTCAAGGTCAGCACCAACACTTTGAATTGTGCTCGGAAACGTACTGGGAGCCAATGTAGGTCTTTCAAGACTGGTGTTATATGGTCTGGGCGGCCCCTCCCAATCACCAGTCTAGCTGCTGCGTTCTGGATTAGTTGTAGTTTCCGGGTCACCTTCCAAGGTAGCCCCACGTAGAGCGCATGGCAGTAGTTCAAGCGGGAGATAACCAGAGCATGCACCACTCAGGCGAGGCAGTCTGCAGGCAGATAGGGTCTCATCCTGCGTACCAGATGGAGCTGATAAACAGCTGCCCTGGGCACAGAATTGACCTGCGCCTCCATGGACAGCTGTGAGTCCAGAATGACTCCCAGGCTGCGCACCTGGTCCTTCAGGGGCACAGTTACCCCATTCAGGACCAGGGAATCCTCCACACCTGCCCGCCTCCTGTCCCCTGCGGATTGTGCTGCTTCGTTATCACTGCATTGCAACAGGAAAATATATTTCGCACTTTGTATGTGCTTTGCCTTTCAGATCATACCGCAACAGGGATGATGCTGGAGAAAGCTACTGGCTGAGCAGCGAAGAAGCTGCAAACCATCGCCAGAGGAGGTCGGAGTTTTAAAGCTTTCTGGGGAACCATTTTCGAAAACTCTTTTGGCTCTCGGTTACATCTGCAGCCATCTGACCTCACAGGAGTGATGTAACCAGTAACTCTGTTAAGGGCGGGTGGAACCACATCTCTCTTGATTGGAAATATTCTAGCAAGATATTTTTCAGATAAAATATTGCACTTCATGTTCTCCCCTGCGTTCAGTTGGCTGCAAACTCTGGGTGCCATTATTTCCTCTCTCTCCCCCCCCTTTTGCAGTTTGGCTCACTCTCTTGAGTCACCCACAGTGGACGCTTCGTAAAACAAGAGGAATGAGAGGCCCTGATTCTTAATCTCAGAGGTAGGGGTGGCATGCTGCATTTAATCCATGAAGCGGGCGTTCACTCTAGACATGCTCAGAGGCACTGTTAGTTGCTGCCCATTCGCACGTTGCTCAGATGATCTGTGGGTTGACCACCTCTCCCAGTATGCCCCATGGAGAGCCTCAAGGTCCATAAATAGCAACACCCTAGTGGTCCTGGGCCCTAAGGAAGTTAGATTAGCTTCAACCAGAGCCAGGGCCTTTTCAACACTGGCTCCGGCCTGGTGGAACGCTCTGCCTCATGAGACCAGGGCCCTGCAGGATCTGATTTCTTTCCACAGGGCCTGTAAGACAGAGTTGTTCCGCCTGGCCTTTGGCTTGGAATCAACTTGATCCCCTCCCCCTCTTTCTTTCTTTTTTCTTTTTCCTTTCTCCTCCCGTGATGAGGCTGCATTTTAATATTTTAATGTTTCAATATTTTAATGTTGTATTTTAATCTTGTTTTTAAGTTGTATTCATTCAACTTGTTTTTATTATTGCTTGTTAGCCGCCCTGAGTCCGGCCTTGGCTGGGGAGGGCGGGGTATAAATAAAAAATATTATTATTGTTGTTATTATTATTATCCCTTGATATGCGGGACCTCGTGGCGCATGAATTCCCATGCACCTGGGACCGATGATCTGTCTCAAAACGGCATGTGGAAATGTTAGCCTTGAGAGCCATGTTTTCTTCAACTGCCCTCCTTTAGCTTTGAACAAGATGTTCCCGTTAGTCCCTGCTTTGCCTTGATCTCCTGGGGGTTGAGGCAGAGCCTCTGAGGTCAACAGGACCTCGTTTCTGAAAGTCAAGAAAACGCAAAGAGCCTCGCTCCATCCCTGTGCCTTGAATCTGCTTGGGAGTGTGTTGTGATTAAACCTGCCTCTCAAGTGCCTTGTTTGCCTGGCTTGCAGCTGGCAGAGGAATGATATATATTTTTTATTTTAAAAAACACACACCCTACTCTCCTTTTCTTGTGCTTATGGGATAGCCGTGTGCAGCCTCTCCCGGGCAAGGGGAACCCTCATCCTGCTGCCCGGGAGAGGCTGTGCGCTGCTAAGGCTCCCCCAAGAGCCGTGCTCCCTTTAAAGAGCACGTGGAGCGTGTGTGCGGCTCTTGGGGGCTTTCCCCCAAGGAGGGCAGCCCTTCTCCCTCCTTGGGGAAAAGCCCCCAAGAGCCGCACACACACTCCACGTGGCTCTTTAAAGGGAGCGCTGAGCAGAGCCTCCCGCCTGCATTCGCTCCATAAGACGCACACACATTTCCCCTTACTTTTTAGGAGGGGAAAAGTGTGTCTTATAGAGCGAAAAATACGGTATATCCTAACAGGCAGAAGCTTCCTGGGCTTTGGGAAGAAGGTGCCAGCCTAGTTCCCCTAGTCCAGTAAGTGCACTCCAGTGCCAACCACTATGACCCCGAGGTCTCATTCCTCTTCCGCCAGCCCAGAATCCAAGGTGTGCATATGTAAAATTAGGGCTTGCGTGGGGAGCTCTGGTAGACTCTGGCGATCAGGGCAAATGCCACTCATCAGGACGGAGGAAAACCAAAGAGAAGAGATGGCGCCTTTGTGACCAAGCCAGGGAGAGCGATAACCGAAACAAAGGGTGAGACTTTGCCGTTGTGCTCTCTTTCAAACTTTCGGAGTGGAAGGGACCAGACGATGAGAAGGGAGGATGAAATCATGAGATGACAAAGTTGCGGGGTGGTAGGGAAGGTGGAGGGGAGGGGACCAGCAAATGCCCCCTCCTGGGACCATCAATATTGTTTTTGAAATGAGACAGCAGCGCTCCATCTCTGCGCCTTGACTCCAAATGTGTCCATCATCATCTTATGTCAATTGATTTGCTCCAATTCCAGGCTCCAAAATGACTTGATGCTGATGGAAGAGGCTTTGGAAGGGAAATTCAAGGGAAGGTTGGAGTCTCTGATTGGGCCCATCAAACCCTTCTGAATTGCCTCTCTGTCAAAGGAAAGGATGTCCCAGGATCCTACTGGCTGCTAAAATACGAGCTAGATAATGCTCCTAATGGACATTGCCTCTGGCATGAACTCCCCAAGGGAGAACCATCTATATGTAGAGATCACAAAGCCAGTTATGGACAGCATTGGCATTTTATTTTTAAATCCCACCTTATCCCAAAGGGTTTTTATTTTATTTTTAATGTGGGAGGGGATGAAAACTGGCCCAATCCATTCCAAAACTAAGCACTTTTATGCGCCAATTTAGTTTGCAGGAGAGTTAAGCCTGCACTGAACTCTTTCCCGCTGAAATCTCAATGCAAGGAGCAGGAGAGGCAAAAATCCAACATTAAAACCACAGTTGAAATGGATATAAATTCACTGTACTCATTTTGGCCCCTGCTAAACAACAAGCCTACCTGGATATTTAGAAAGTTGATTCAAGTTTTTGTCTGCTTTTAGCACGTCATCATTTTGACCTAGTGAAAATAACTGTTGTTGAGTTTTCTTACCGATAAGTCTATGGTTAAATCAGTCTTTCCCAGCCTGGTGCTCTCCAGATGTTTTGGATGACTGCATCAATTAATCCAAAAAAGCGGCCATAGAATCATAGAAGTGTAGAGTTGAGAGGGATCCCCAAAGGTCATCTAGTCCAACCCCCCTGCAATGCAGGAATCTCAGCTAAAGCATCCCTGGCAGATGGCCCTACCAAGCTCTGCTTCAAAACCTCCATTGAAGGAGAACACAACACCTCCCGAGGGAGACCGTTCAAATGTCAAGCAGCTCTTGCCGGCAAAAAGTTCTTTCTGGCGTTTAGTCGCAATCTCCATAACACATTTGTTAAAAATGTTGGCATCTGTTCACCCAGATACTGCCACCTATTGCTGTGAAAATGGAGCTTTTTTTCAGAGCCATTGTGCTACTTGACTGTGTGAACGGTCCTGTACAGTGGCACCTTGGTTCTCAAATGCTTTGGTACTCAAACAACTTGGAACCCAAACAGGGCAGACCCAGAAGTAAGTGTTTCAGTCTGCGAACCTTTTTCAGAAGCTGAACGTGCTCCGTTTTGAGAGTTACACTTCTGATTTGAGTGCTTCTGTTTTGCTGAAGTCTGTCTGGTTTTGCTATTTATTTTGCATTTATGTCTTTTTTTTGTTTTTGTGACTGTGTGGAACCTAGTTCACCTACTGATTGACTGATTGATTGTGCGACTGCAGTACATTGTTTATTACTTTCATTTTATGGATCAGTGGTCTCGTTAGGCAGTAAAATTCATATTAAATTGCTGTTTGAGGGGTTGTTTTCAAAAGTCTGGAATGGATTAATCCGTTTTGCATTACTTTCTATGGGAAAGCACACCTTGGATTTGGAACACTTTGGTTTTGGAATAGACTTCCAGAACAGATTTAGTTTGAGAACCAAAGTACCACTGTATTCTGCTGTTTGCAGGGGTTTATTTGGCTTTGCTCTGCTTTGAAACAACCCCCCAGAAAGCACAGAAAGCAGCAATGTGCCAATCAGAGATCCAAAACTACCTTTTGAAAGGCATTCTGCCTCTGACTTTTTAAAATCATGCTTGGATATTTTTTGTCATGAGAGAGTCTTTAAACCTCTTTTGTTGACCACCAGCATTACGCTTTCCATTTTTAAGTTCGGAATAGAGTAGTTGCTTTGGAAGGCAATAATCAGGCATCCGCACAACATGCCCGGTCCAACAGAGTTGATGTTGAAGAATCATCGCTTTGACACTGGTGATCTTTGCTTCTTCCAGTACACTGGAAGACAATCACAATCACAACAGCAACAACTTATTTATACCCCGCCCATCTGGCTGGGTTTCCCCAGCCACTCTGGGTGGCTTCCAACAGGATATTAAAAACACAGTAAAAGATCAAACATTAAAAACTTCCCTAAACAAGGCTGCCTTCAGATGTCTTCTAAAAGTCAGATAGTTATTTATTTCCTTGACATCTGATGGGAGGGCGTTCCACAGGGAGGGCACCACTACCAAGAAGGCCCTCTGCCTGGTTCCCTGTAACTTGGCTTCTCGCAGGGAGGGAACCGCCAGAAGGCCCTCGGCGTGGGCCTCAATGTTCGGGCAGAACAATGGGGGTGGAGACGCTCCTTCAGGTCTACTGGACCAAGGCCATTTAGGGCTTTCAAGGTCAGCACCAACACTTTGAATTGTGCTCGGAAATGTACTGGGAGCCAATGTAGGTCTTTCAGGACCAGTGTTATGTGGTCTCGGTGGCTGCTCCCAGTCACCAGTCTAGATGTCTCATTCTGGATTAGTTGTAGTTTCCGGGTCGCCTTCAAAAGTAGCCCCACGCAGAGTGCATTGCAGTAGTCCAAGTGGGAGATAACCAGAGCATGCAAGACAGTTGGCAGGCAGGGTGGGTCTCACCCTGCATCCACCACTCTGGCAAGACAGTCCACGGACAGGTAGGGTCTCATCCTGCGTACCAGATGGAGTTGGTAGACAGCTGCCCTGGACACAGAATTGACCTGCGCCTCCATGGACAGCTGTGAGTTCAAAATGACTCCCAGGCTGTGCACCTGGTCCTTCAGGGGCACAGTTACCCCATTCAGGACCAGGGAGTCCTCCACACCTGCCTGCCCCCTGTCTCCCAAGAAGAGTACTTCTGTCTTGTCAGGATTCAACCTCAATCTGTTATCCACCATCCATCCTCCAACCACCGCCAAACACTCACACAGGACCTTCACCGCCTTCACTGGTTCTGATTTGAAAGAGAGGTAGAGCTGGGTATCATCCGCATACTGATGGACACCCAGCTCTACCTGACTTCTGCAAAGCGATTTCCCCATGTGAAATACATTTTTCTATGGCTCCCCCCCCCCCACAAATATATGCATTGGCGTGCACACTTAATAAACGCTTCATAACGGTCTGCAGATCTTTTTTTCATCATTACTCAGATGGAGAACTGCATTGCAAAGTCTGGGTGAGTGTGCCTGTCAAAAGAGGGAGTTCTGTGCTTCGGTTCGTGTCGTGTGCATGTTTTCAAAAAGCACAAATCACGCAGGTCTGTCCTCAAACACAAACAACCTTACATTTCCTCCTGCAGCCCTGGTCTCTGCGCAAAAGAATAAATGGGGAGAAATCTGACATCAGCAACTGGAAAATAGAAAGCTGTGGGGCAGGGAACATTTCAACCTTTCAAGGACACTCGTCAGGTGGCAGTCCTTGAAAAAAGCAATTGAAAAGGAAGATGGCAAGATGAAACCACTGGATTTCAATATATCAAGAGGTTTGATGCTGCCACATCTGGACTGAATTGGCACAATTGATTTTTTTTTATTCTCATATTTTTTTGTGTCAGTTGTTTTACCAGTGCCAGGATGTCTGTTGACAACACAACTGCATTATTTTTTGTCCATTTTTTCTGCATTTCCTTTCCACCTGACCTTGCTGTTTGCAAATCTTTCCCCAAACCGGTGTTAAAGCCATAACTTTGAAATAAATAAAGCCATAAATTTAGAATAACCCCATCTGCATCCAGCAAAGTGAGCATGAGAAAAGCTCTGCAGGATCAGGCCCAAAGTGGCCCATCTAGTCCAGCATCCTGTTCCCACAAAGGCCAGCCAGATTCCCCAATGGGAAACCTGCAAGCAGGATTCGAACACAATATTCCTCTCCGGCTCCTGAGGCTTCCAGCAACTGGAAGTGGACCGGACTGGTGCACAGCAAGCAGATTTAACATATGGATTAAGAGAACAAGAAGAGCACACATTTAAAGAAGGCTGGGAAACGTTTGCTGAATATATGGGAAATACCACATTTTTTGCTCTATAAGACTCACTTTTTCCCTCCTAAAAAGTAAGGGGAAATGTGTGTGCGTCTTATGGAGCGAATGCAGGCTGCGCAGCTATCCCAGAAGCCAGAAGCTGCTTTCACTGCGCAGCGATCCCTCTTGCTGTTCTGGCTTCTGAGATTCAGAATGTTTTTCTTTCTTGTTTTCCTCCTCCAAAAACTAGGTGCGTCTTGTGGTCTGGTGCGTCTTATAGAGCGAAAAATACGGTAATTGTGTACAATTGAAAACACTGGCAGCAGTAAGATAAGTCTAACAGTGTAAACAAGTTTTGATGGATGCAATAATGGGATACTGAATGGTATAGGGTTTTTTTGCAAAATATGCAGGGATTTATGATATGTAAAATGAACCACAGAAACAGGAGAAGGGAAGTCATTGACATCCTAAGGATGTACAATGAGTATTTTAAACTTTAAAACAGGAAACTTAATAAAATTATATACAAAAAAAGGGGGGGGAGTGGACAGGACTGGAGTCCAAACAAGCTTAAGACATAGTCAATTATTTAGGCTTCAGGATGCTGCAAGACGCTCTCTTGATTTCTCTGCAAGAGATGAGCGCAGCTCCTCCTCTTGACATGATTTAGTCAGAGGGTCGGAATGCCCATTTTCATTCCGGTGCTAAACGGATCTTTGCAGGCTCAATAGGGCACTTGCCGTCAGGATTAATGGGATCGGGGAAGGGCCAGCGCTCTCCCCCCCCCCCCCAGAGCTTGCTTATTACAGGTGACATTTTGACAGGGGTGCCTGTGCATCTGGAGAAGAATATTTAGCTCATCTCAACCAATTAGCATAGTAATTAAATATAACATGGAAATGAGGAAACAGGGCCAGCTCTTGCTATTATTACACCGCTTGGCAATAAGTCATAATAGCAAGTAGCAGAAGAGTGTCCTGATTTTCTTCGGGTAGCTGGAATCTTGGGACGAAAGCAGTTCCCCAGTTGGGGGGTGATGGGGCAGTGGGATTACCTAGGGGTGGGGTCTAAGAGGCACACCGGTGGCAGGAGGTTGCTGGGAAAGACTTTGAAAAGCTGGCATCACTCAGGTACATGTTAGGATATAGTTCCATTCCACCTTTAAAACAGATATGTGGATTGCTGTATGTCACATGTCTGTTTACTTGCAGCACAGTCTGCTGGGAACTTCCGTTGTATATAGCTTTTGCTTATGCTACTTGCTTGGATACGAAGGGAAGCAGACGTGTTTTTCTTTTGTCCTGATGCTGAATAAAGGTAAAGGGACCCCTGACCATTAGGTCCAGTTGTGACCGACTCTGGGGTTGTGGCGCTCATCTCTCTTTACTGGCCGAGGGAGCCGGCGTACAGCTTCCGGGTCATGTGGCCAGCATGACTAAGCCGCTTCTGGCGAACCAGAGCAGCACACGGAAATGCTGTTTACCTTCCCACCGGAGCGGTACCTATTTATCTACTTGCACTTTGACGTGCTTTTGAACTGCTAGGTTGGCAGGAGCAGGGACCGAGCAACGGGAGCTCACCCCGTCGCGGGGATTTGAACCGCTGACCTTCTGATCGGCAAGTCCTAGGCTCTGTGGTTTAACCCACGGCGCCACCCACGTCCCTGAATAAACTTTTGCTGGATAAACGCTTGTAAATATGCTTACATACATATGTCCGCTACTTCTGTTGCAAAGAGTTCTTATCTCTGCTGGCTTGCGTGCTCAGCCTCTAAAGGTCTCTGAGGCTTGAGTTGCAGTTTTGATGCTGTTCACCCGGTTGGTTCCCTTGTGTTGAATTGATGCAGCTGAATACTTTAAATTGGATTTTGAATACATGAGCGATTAATTCTCACCGCTTTGAATTCCAATGCGTTATCATCTTCCTTAGGGGGTCTTGTTCATCTTTATATATATATATATATATATATATATAAATTTATATAACACCCTTCATCAAGGGGGGTTCACAGAAAAAAATACAAGACAAAACGCCAGTTGCAAGAATTGCAACAAAATATAACACGCCCCACTTCCCACAGATACGTTTAAAAGGCTGTAGGATGCTAATCAGCCCAAACGTTCAAGAGGAACATTTTTGCCTGCAGTCTAAAAATATAGAATGAAGGTGTCAGGTGAACCTCCCTGGGGAGAGCATTCTACAAAAGGGGAGCCACCACAGACAATGCCCGTTCATGGAAACTGCTGTTCCGAATAATGCTTGATATAGGCTG
>JAXCMG010000060.1:2964636-2988971 GCA_034642415.1 Podarcis siculus
CAGCCTATATCAAGCATTATTCGGAACAGCAGTTTCCATGAACGGGCCTTTTCTGTGGTGGCTCCCCTTTTGTAGAATGCTCTCCCCAGGGAGGTTGACCTGGCACCTTCAGTCTATATTTTTAGACGCCGGGCAAAAACATTCCACTTTCACTATACGGACCTTTGTCGGCAAGGTGATGTCTCTGCTTTTTAAGATGCTAGAATAATAGAATTGTAGTAATAATTCAACTTTATCAACCAGGCTCAGGGCGGCTAACACCAGGTATAAAACAATTGATTAAAATACAACTTAAAAACAAGATTAAAATGGAACATTAAAATGTAGCCTCATTTCAGTAGAAACTCAAATCAAAAACTTTTAAGGGATGAAAACATCAAATCTTCACCAAGGACAACTATTCAAACTGGTCCTACGTGGGCCAGAAAAAAAGCCAAGGAAGTCCCCAAGTAGGAGTTCCATCACAGAAGGAAAGAGGGGAAGGGGATCAAGTTGATTCCAAGCCAAAGGTCAGGCAGAACAACTCTGTCTTACAGGCCCTGCAGAAAGAAATCAGATCCTGCAGGGCCCTGGTCTCATGAGACAGAGCGTTCCACCAGGCTGGAGCCACCACTGAGAATGCCCTGCCCCTGGCCGAGGCTAATCTAACTTCCTTAGGGCCCGGGACCTCTAGAGTGTTGCTATTTATGGACCTTAAGGTCCTCCACGGGGCATACCAGGAAAGGCGGTCCCGTAGGTATGAGGGCCCTAAGCCACAAAGGGATTTAAAGGTCAAAACCAGCACCTTAAACCTGACCCGATACTCCTCTGAGAGCCAGTGCAGCTGGAAAAGCACTGGGTGAATATGCTCCCATGGCAGGGACCCTATAAGGAGCCTCGCTGCGGCATTCTGCACCCGCTGGAGTTTCTGGGACAGCTTCAAGGGCAGCCCTGCATAGAGCGAGTTACAGTAGTCAAGCCTGGAGGTGACTGTAGAGTTGGAAGGGACCTATGGGCCATCTAGTCTGACCCCCTGCAATGCAGGGATCTCAGCCCAGCCCCCCAGCCTCTGCTTAAAAGGAAAAAGAGTCCATCACCTCCTGAGGAAGTCTGTTCCACTGCTGAGTGGCTCTTTCTGCCAGAAGGTTCTTCCTGATATTTAGTCGTAATCGCCTTTCCGGTAACTTGAAGTCATGGGTTCAGGTCCTGACCCAGGAGAAAACAAGCTTGTTCCCTCTTCCACAGAACAAGGTATTTGAAGATGGCTATCATCTCTCTCTTCTGGGAAGCAGGATGCTGCACTTTTGACCTAACCTTGCAGGCCCAACCTCAATTTTATAAGGCCTCCTTCGCTCTGCACGTGACTCTGAGCACCGGGACAGGGCTTAGTTTTTGGCAAGGGACATGATGGCTGAGCAATAGCAGCCGCTTTGAAAGCCAAGGCGCAGCCCAGGAACCTTGCAGAATATTAATAAAGGCTTCCCTAAATGCAATCTGTAAATTCAAAGATTGCTGTGCTTGTCTTTTTTTAAATATATATATATATATTTAGAGTTAATTGAGAATTTTCAGTTAGGAAATAAAGTGAAAGGAGAGAAGAAAAAAATACTTGAAATAATGATACAATACCTAATACAGTGGAACCTTATTTCCCGAATGGCTTAGTTGCCAAATAAATTGGCTCCCGAATGCCACAAACCCGGAAGTGTTCAGGTCTGTGAACATTTTTTGGAAGCTGAACGTCTGACACGGCTTCCGTTTGAGTTCAGCAAGCTACTGCAGCCAACTGGAAGCCGCGCCTTGGTTTTTGAACAGTTTCAGAAGTCGAACGGACTCCCAGAAAGGATTAAGTTTGAGAGCCAAGGTACCAATGTACAGGTACAGGCATCCCCCTGATCTGTGTGCAATCGACTTTGCACAGTTGCATATTTGCGCATTGCTAGGAAATAAATACAGCGGATGCCTAGGTTGCAAACATGATCCGTGCAGGATGCACATTTGCAACTCGCAGCAATGCATCTGTGCACGCGTGGGTTGCGATTCGGCATTTCTGCGCATGTGCAAAGTGCGATTTAGCGCATGTGTGACTGCCAAAACCCGGAACTAGCCTGTTCCAGTACTTCCGGGTTTCGGCAGTTTGTAACCCGAAAAAACGCAACCTGAAACGTCTGTAACCCAAGGTATGACTGTAGCCCAGTTCATATATGGAAATGGCAGGAGAGAGCTGGAGAGTTTAGTGGCTCACAAGTAGACCCTCCCTGGAGCCCAAAAACGACATTGGTGAGGGCGGAGGAAATCCCTGAGAGACCCAACTTACAGCAGGGCTTTGTTTAGGGTGCTCAGTCTCTCTCCCCACCTAACAGCCAATGTACGGGGGAGCGCAGCAGCTGCTTTTCTGCTCATCTTCCAACCTCCTGCCAGCCCCAGAGCTTCAATTCCAGTTGTGGATATTTTTGGCACATTCTTTTTTGGTACAGATCGCAGAGAGCATGGCAGGGAGGGCATTAAAAGAGTGTTTAGAGGGCGCTCCCTACTTTTGCCGTTTTCACTCCTGCATGCAGCGTGCTAAATAGGTACTGCTGTGGCAGAAAGGTAAACAGCGTTTCTGTGCACTCTGGCTTCCATCACGGTGTCCCATTGCACCAGAAGCGGTTTAGTCATGCTGGCCACATGATCTAGAAAGCTGTCTGTCGGCCTGAGAAGCGAGATGAGCATAGTCGCCCTTGACTGGAATTAATCGTCCAGGGGTCCTTTACCTTTTTATCTTAGTAGGGCTGCTATATGTCTGGAATTTCCCAGGCACTGCCATGATTCATCCGTCAAAAATTGAATTTGAATTGAAATACTTTATTATCACTTGTACAACTTGTATACTATACAGTGAGATTACACAGCACCCCCCACTCAGCTCTCTTAGTCTTAATTCCCCTCGTTTACTGACGCACACCCACCAAACGAGAAAGTCACTTGCCCTGTTGTTATCTTTTCATTCAGCAGCCTAACAGCCCACGGATAGAAGCTGTTCTTTACCCTGTTGGCGCGACAAATCCTGCTTCTATATCTTCTGCCCGAGGGCAGGAGATCAAGAAAGTGCCGGACAGGGTGTGAATCATCCCCGATAATTTTTCTCGCTCTCCTGAGGCATCGTTCTTTTGCTGTTTCATCCAGCGGATTCACGGGACAGCCCATAATATCTTGTGCTGTATTCACCACCCTCTGTAGGCACTTCCTATCAGTTGATGTCAAACCAGCGTACCACACCGTGATGCAGTATGAAAGGGCATTTGAAATGTCGTCTAGTTTGAATTTTCGGTAAAAATGTCTGGGGAAACCCGGGCGAGTAGCAGCTCACATGATTTTTTTCTCGGCAAATTTCCTAAAAACTTCATTTTGTTTTTGGAGATTTCCCAGAAAATAAAGTTAATAATAATAATTTATTATTTATACCCCGCCCATCTGGCTGGGCTGCCCCCGCCACTCTGGGAGGCTTCCAAATAAATATTAAAATACTGTAATACATCAAACATTAAAAGCTTCCCTAAACAGGGCTGCCTTCAGATGTCTTCTAAAAGTCTGGTGGTTGTTTTTCTCTTTGGCATCTGGTGGGAGGACGTTCCACAGGGCAGGTGCCACCACCGAGAAGGCCCTCAGCCTGGTTCCCTGTAACTTGGCTTCTCGCAGGGAGGGAACCGCCAGAAGGCCCTCGACGTTGGACCTCAGTGTCCGGGCAAAATGATGGAGGTGGAGACGCTCCTTCAGGTATACTGGACCGAGGCCGTTTAGGGCTTTAAAGGTCAGCACCAACACTTTGAATTGTGCTCGGAAACGTACTGGGAGCCAGTGTAGGTCTTTCAAGAATAGTGTTATATGGTCTCGGCAGCCGCTCCCAGTCACCAGTCTAGCTGCCGCATTCTGGATTAATTGTAGTTTCCTGGTCACCTTCAAAGGTAGCCCCACATAGAGCACATTACAGTAGTCCAAGCGGGAGATAACCAGAGCTGATAGACAGCTGTCCTAGACACAGAATTGACCTTCACCTCCATGGACAGCTGTGAGTCCAGAATGACTCCCAGGCTGTGCACCTGGTCCTTCAGGGGCACAGTTACCCCATTCAGGACCAGGGAGTCTTCCACACCTGCCCACCTCCTGTCCCCCCAAAACAGTACTTGTCTTGTCAGGATTCAACCTCAATCCATTAGCCGCCATCCATCCTCCAACCGCCTCACACAGGACCTTCACCACCTTCACTGAAAAGGTTAACAACTTTGCCAAATAAAGCTCAACCACTACCCGACGGCTAACCACAAGGGTCTCCGTCCCCTGTCCCCTTTCTTCGTTGCAGGAATGCCTCAGGGCCTGCAGAACCGGCCTCTCGGAAGAAACCCCCGTTTTCCCCGGAAACGGCCATCTGCAGCCGCTGTCAGAGAGCATCCGCAAGTACGTCATGAGCCACTTCCGCTGGAACGAGTTCGGGAAGGGCAACGGCACCGACCCGGGCCACAAGCGGGAAGAGTTTCCTCACGGCCCCGCCATGGATTCCCTTCCGGCTCGAGGCAGCTGGGAAACCGCCGGGCAGGGCGACCCGGAGACCCCCGAAAGGCAGGAAGGCAAGCGGTCGTACGCCATGGAGCACTTCCGCTGGGGGAAGCCGGTGGGGCGGAAGAGGAGGCCCATCAAGGTCTACCCGACGGCGGAGGACGGAGAGGAGGAGCTGGCCGAGAGCTACCCCCAGGAGTTCCGCAGGGACCTCTCCTGGGAGGCGAACCCCGAACTCAGCTCCCCCGAGGAGAACGGCGAGGGCACCCGGTCAGAGGAGGAGGAGGAAGAGGGTGGCGGCCCGCAACCCTGGGAGGCCAAGAAGGACGGCACGGCCTACAAGATGCGCCACTTCCGGTGGAACGTCCCTGTGCCCCCCAAGAAGAAGCGCTATGGCGGCTTCATGAGCCCCGAGCGCAGCCACACGCCCCTAGTGACTCTTTTTAAGAACGCCATTGTCAAAACGGCCTACAAGAAAGGCCAATAGGGGGTGGGGAGTGGAGAGGGGAGGGGAAGGGAGAGAGAGAGAGACCAGGGACAAAAAGCACCCCCTATATGTTTGGGGTGGTGGAGACCTCAGATCTAGATCCCTTTGGCACATGTCTCATTTAGACCCTGATAATGATAATCATTTCTTTTCGTTGTCCTCACTTGCTCTGGGTAACTGTGGAACTCGCCGCTTAGGATAAACATTTGTGTTTGCATTCTGGTTTTTGGGTGTTCATGTTATTGTGTTTTTTGGGGGCGGGGAGGAAAGGTTTGTTTGGCGAAAGATTAAGCCAGGATTGGCCAATCTGGGTGCCCTCCAGGGGTTTCGGACTACAAGTCCCATCAGCTCCAGCTAGCATGGATGATGGGCGTTGTAGTCTGAAGCCTCCACAGGGCGCAGGGACGGCCGAGCCTGGCTTAATCTCCCATCTGTGGTGTCTGCGGAACGAAGCAGGACGGAAGCCTTATCTTTCGGAGGGGCGCAGAGTATTTTCGTATTTCGAACCAGCTGTACAATACTGTAAATGAAAGGGTTAAAAGATATAAAATAATAATTCTGAGAATAACAATAATACATCTTTTTGCAAACTAAGCGTGGTCTCCGAGACGTCTTTGGGCACGTGGGGGCAGCGTCATGAGCTCAGCGTCCTCCTCTCCTGCTTTGGTTAAAAGTTACAAGTTGGATCGACGTCGAAATTTCAGACGGAAAGAATAATTACTGTATTTTTTGCTCCATAAGACACCTTTTTCTTCCTAAAAAGTAAGGGGAAATGTCTGTGTGTCTTATGAAGCAAATGCGTGGTTCCTGGAGCCAAATTGCCCGGGGGCAAAAAGCAGGTCATGCTTTTTTTTAAAAAAAAGAGGGAAGGGGGTGTTGAAACAAAGCCACTGATCGGCTCGTGATCGGGGAGGGAGATAAGGGACGCTAGCAATAAAGGAGGCTGCCTGGGAGGGGGAAGGTAAAGACAGCAAACTTGCAAGGACAGGAGACAGGAAGACTAAAGCAATGAGGAGAGCAATTATAAGAAAAGGAGGAGCAAAAAACTGCTCCAGCTAAGGAAAAGACACGGAGGCAAACAAGAGGGAAGGGGGTGTTGAACGGAAACAGCTGATCGACAAGGGATCAGGGAGGGAGGTAAGGGACGCTAGCAATAAAGGAGGCTGCCTGGGAGGGGGAGGTAAAAGCCCATGGATCCTCAGGATTTTTGCATTGGGTCACTCCAAATTCACCATCAGATCACACAGCATGTCCATGGCCACAGCCTGCATCAAAAAAATCACACACCCACTGTTTCCTGGGGCCGCAATGGCAGAAAAATGTGGTTACAAAGCATGGATCCACATGGATTCTCAGGATTTTTGCATTGGGCTACCCCAAACTCACTGTCAAATCACATGTCTGTGGCCACAGCATGAACCACAAAAAGCATACATCCACTGTTTCGTTCAGAATATTTTTTTTCTTGTTTTCCTCCTCTAAAAACTAGGTGCGCCTTATGGTCAGGTGCATCTTATGGAGTGAATCTAGGCAAAGGTGCAGGGAAACAGGAGAAGGAGTTTGTGCATCAAAAGCACGACTCTGCTGGGAGACTGCACTCCTCCATTTCTGCCCTTGGGAAACACGCAAAGCAACAATAAAGCAATGCCTCAGACCATGTGCAAAGTGCATTCCCAATTGTTAGCTACTGCCTGCTACTGCATAGCTAGTGTCTGGGCTCAATGCTTGCACAACCCACAGTTGACTACATAAGGCTTCCAGGCAGAGTTGAGTCACAATCTCTGAGCCTAGAGAGGCTCCAGACCCAGAGTTCAGTTTCCTTGGAGATCAGTGGAGAGTGTGGTCTCTTTAGGATACGTGGTTTCACCTACACAAATAGACAACCTGAGCCTAAGACAGGTGGCTCCTAGCATTAACACCCCGGCAGATCTTGCTTCTCCATTAGTTTGTGTTTTGGATCCAGCACACAGCAAGCAGGTCTCTGTGTCTCCAGCTTCCAAACTGCTCATCCCCCAAAACTGTTCTCCTTCCTAGCAGGTGACAAAGTGGAGGCAAGCCCCCCCCATGAGCCTGGAGGGCACCCATCCCTTAATTGTAGCTCTCGCGACCTGGCTCATTTTGGGGGATGCGGATAAGGACACTCATGGCCCACTAAGGTCATTGCCGCCTCCTCCCTGAGATTCTAACCCTCACAGGACCCCAATGAATTGGGAGAGACTCGGGGCATCACCCAGATGGACCCCCTAGAGCCACACCATTGAATCATAAAGTTGGAAGGGACCCCAAGGGATCATCTTGTCCAGCCCCTGAAATGCAGGAATCGCAGCTAGAGAATCCCTGAGACATGACCATCCAACCTCTGCTCAAGAACCTCCAACGAAGGAACCCACAACCTCCTGAGGGAGACCGTTCCACTGCCAAACTCTTACCACCACCACAAAATTCTTCCTAATGTATGGTTACCAGATTTTTTTTCAATGAATCCGGGGACACTTTTATTTTTATTTTTTGAATCTGAGTAGCAACAGGGAATCAGTAGTGGAGATGGTGAGGCAAAAGACGCTGGGCCCAAGCACACCAGGATATTGTATAAAGGTGCAAAGCTCTTCTTTTGCACCCTGTGAAACATAAATGCACAGAGTTATTTAAAAACTGGGCAACGGCGTGCCACCCGTCTGCGACTCCTGAGCCTTCTCTGATCTCCTGCCAAGAGTCTACTAGTGCAGCGAAAGGATCCTCCAGAGGCGGCCATACAAACTCCATTTTAAAAGCCTCTGTGTTGCAGAATCATGGAATTGTACAGGTGGAGGGAATCCCAAGGGTCATCTAATCCAACCCCTGCAATGCAGAGATAACGGTGAAAGGATCCACCATAGATGGCCACCCAAGCTCTGTTTTAAAATCCCAATGAATCATAACATTGCAGGGGTGGAAGGGGCCCCAAAGAGTCCAGCCCCCTGCAATGCAGGGCTCTTAGATTAGGGTTACCAGACATCCCCGGTTCCCAGGGACAGTCCCCGGATTTGCAAATCTGTCCCCTGACAAATTCCGTCCCTGGAATGTCCCCAGATTTGCAAATCTGTCCCTGGGAAGGCGCGCGGTTTCTCTGCCAGGCAAGGTGCAAAGCCCTTCTTTTCCACCCTGTGAAACATAAATGTGCAGAGTTTTAAAAAAACTGGGCAACGCCCACCCACCCACGACTCCCCCGATCTGTCCAAACAAAGGGGGCAGGGGACAGGGGGCAGGAGATTGGGAGAGGCTCAGGAGTCGCAGGCGGGTGACGCGCCGAGCCTAGTTTTTTAAAAACTGCACATTTGTTTCACAGGGTGTGAAAGAACTGCTTTGCACCTTGCCGGCAGAAAAAAGCACACAAGACACATCATATGGGGACTTCCAGAGAGGAAAAATGGCAGGTGCCATGGCAGCGAGCATCTCCTGAAGCTAGCCAGAGCCAACTGCGCTACCAGGCTGGCTCTGGGCTGCTGAGGCTGCCGCTGCCATGTTTACCAGGGACAGAAATGCAAATCCGGAGACGTCTGATAACCCTGTCCTAATGTTCAGTTGGAATCTCCTTTTTCTGGAGCAGATATAGCCAGATAGATAAGACCATCAGGATAAGACCTCTCAAGCCTTCTCCAGGCTAAGTATATCCAGCTCCCCTTGATCATCCTGGTTGCCCTCCTCTGCACACCCTCTAACTTGTCAACATCCTTCCTAAATTGTGGTGCCCAGAACTGGACACAGTATTCCAGGTGTGGTCTGACCAAGGCAGAATAGAATGGTACTATGACTACCCTTGGACGTGGGTGATGCTGTGGTCTAAACCACAGAGCCTAGGACTTACCGATCAGAAGGTTGGCGGTTTGAATCCCCATGACGGGGTGAGCTCCCATTGCTCGGTCCCTGCTCCTGCCAACCTAGCAGTTCGAAAGCACGTCAAAGTGCAAGTAGATAAATAGGTACCGCTCCGGTGGGAAGGTAAACAGTGTTTCCGTGCGCTGCTCTGGTTCGCCAGAAGCGGCTTAGTCCTGCTGGCCACACGACCCAGAAGCTGTACACCGGCTCCCTCGGAAAATAAAGCGAGATGAGTGCCGCAATCCCAGAGTCGGCCATGACAGGACCTAATGGTCAGGGGTCCCTTTACCTTTATGACTTCCCTTGACTTGGACACTCGACTTCTGTTGTTACAGCCCAGAATAGCGTTGGCTTTTTTTTTTGCTGCTGTATCACACTTTTCTCATGTTCAGCTCGTGGTACCCTAACACTGTTGCTGGAGACAAATCATATCTCAATCTGTTATAGTAAGCTTTAACTACTGCAGAATTGTATAGTTGGAAGGCAACCAAAGGATCATTGCAGGAATGGCAACTAAAGTACCCATGACAGAGGCCCATCTAATCTCTGCTTCAAAACCTCCAGTGAAGGAAGAAGAGGAGTTTGGACTTGATATCCTGCTTTATCACTACCCTAATGAGTCTCCAAGCGGCTCACAATCTCCTTTCCCTTCCTCCCCCACAACAAACACTCTGTGAGGTGAGAGTGAGGCTGAGAGACTTCAAAGAAGTGTGACTGGCCCAGCTCAGACTAGCTCAGAGGTTGCCATTTTGCTATCAAGCCCAGCTCAAGCTGTTAGCGTTGTTGGGGGAAGTGGGTGAAATCGCACTAAGGGAGGGATTTTGCTCATTGCAAAGGATGAGCGCTGGAGGCAAAATGCTACCCGGTGTTAGAAGAAGAAGAATTTGGATTTGATATCCCGCCTTTCACTCCCTTTAAGGAGTCTCCAAGCGGCTAACATTCTCCTTTTCCTTCCCCCCCCCAACAAACACTCTGTGAGGTGAGTGGGGCTGAGAGACTTCAGAGAAGTGTGACTGGCCCAAGGTCACCCAGCAGCTGCATGTGGAGGAGCGGAGACGCGAACCCGGTTCCCCAGATTACGAGACTATCGCTCTTAACCACTACACCACACTGGCTCGCAAAATCCACCACCCTCTGAGGAAAATTATTATCCCCAGTACCGGGTGTCCCACCGTCCATAATACTGTCTCCCCCCACTAAGGATTCGACCTTCCCTTTGCCAAAGAATTAAGAGTCCCTGTTTATTGTCCCTTGTCACCTCCAGTTACTTCAGAGATCTCCAGCAACAGCCCTCTAGAGCAGACATCCCCAACCTTCGGCCCTCCAGATGTTTTGGACTACAATTCCCATCATTCCTGACCACTGGTCCTGTTAGCTAGGGATCATGGGAGTTGTAGTCCCAAAACATCGGGAAGGCCAAGTTTGGGGGTGCCTGCTATACAGCATGGATAGGCAAACTAAGGCCCAGGGACTGGATCTGGCCCAATCGCCCTCTAAATCCAACCCGTGGACAGTCCAGGAATCAGCGTATTTTTACACGAGTAGAATGTGTGCTTTTATCTAAAATGCATCGCTGGGTTATTTGTGGGGCATAGGAATTCATTCATCCCCCACCCACCCAAAAAAATATAGTCCGGTCCCCCACAAGGTCTAAGGGACAGTGGACCAGCACCCTGCTGAAAAAGTTTGCTGACCCCTGCTCTAGAGTCAGTCTCATCATGGTTGAAAGTTCGGTTGGACCACTGATCCCACGTACCTACGGGACCACCTCTTTGCTGGTATGCCCCACGGAGGACCTTAAGGTCCACGAATGACAAAGCTTTGGAGGTCCCAGGTCGCAAGGTGGTTAGATTGGTCTCAACTAGGGCCAGGGCCTTTTCAGTACTGGCCCCGACTTGGTGGAATGCTCTGTCACAAGAGACTAGGGCCCTGCGGGACTTGACATCTTTCCGCAGGGCCTGCAAGACAGAGCTGTTCCGCCTGGCCTTTGGT
Organism: Podarcis siculus; assembly: GCA_034642415.1. Lineage (NCBI taxonomy): Eukaryota > Metazoa > Chordata > Lepidosauria > Squamata > Lacertidae > Podarcis > Podarcis siculus. Next base: position 2,975,486 of record JAXCMG010000060.1, read on the forward strand.
TTGGACACAGTCTGACCCTTATGTTTCCCTCCCCTTACGGTTTTGATCCATGGGCCTTAAAACAGCTCTAAGGCTCTGAGCCCATCATATCTGCGGACGGAAGAACAGAGGCATAGGAGGCCAGCTTCGCGAAGTCCTCCTTGTAAGTCTGCGCGGCAGAGGCGAGATTCGAATTGGGGACTCTCCGCTAGCAATTGTGCAATACGAGCTTTAAACACAGAGGAAACCAGAGTCCCAATGGTGGTTCCATTGACCTGCTGTTGCGGCCGTCAAACGCATTACAAACAAACAAACAAACAAAGCCCTTTCAAGAAAACAAAATGTTTTCTTAAAGACAGTCCGGCCTGAGCCTGTGACATTAACGCTCCTTTGAAAAGGCCACCCAGATAACTATTCTAACAGAGATCAACTCAGCACCCCACCACAATATGTGACCTTTTGAAGATCAACAATGACTTGTTTCCACCTCCTTCATTGCACCTCAGCACGGCGCATTATTGTGTTCCTCAAATACCAGGACGGCATGGCATGAATAGTCATGCCTTCAGATGCAATGCAAGGAGAAATATATTCTTCTTTTTTATATACTGTTATGTACGAGGTGCTAACGGATGGGGGGCAATGCTGGCACCGCCACTGCGAGCAGCTACGGCGTCGATTCCAGGGAGAAAACCAGGAGGAGGACAGGTCAGAGGAGTCCCAAGGGAACAGTGGGGCAGGGAGGCCCATAGAACAGGAGGGGCCAGCAGGGGAGCCAGAATCAGTAAATACAGAGAGAACCCGCGAGGCCGAAAGGACACCGGAACCAGAACCACAACTGAGCGAGCCGCTTGCGCCAGACCAAACGGCCCCATCACAGCCAGCATCCTCGGAACACGAGCCAGAACCTGAACCCCGGACCAGGGAACACCCCAGGCCGCAACGCACATGTGGGCCGCCGGTGTACCTTGAGGACTATGAATGCGACCTCCCGGGCAGGACTGGAACTTAGAGGGGAGGGGTGTTATGTACTGAGTTGAATAGGATCCAAAATGCAGCAGTCTGATTGGTCCTAGAACAATAGGATCCAAAATGCAGCAGTCTGATTGGTCCTAGGACAATAGGATTCAGAATACAGCAGTCTGATTGGTCCTAAAACAATAGGATTCAGAATGCAGCAGTCTGATTGGTCCTAGAACAATGCAGCAGTATGATTGGTCTGCAGGAGCCACCCAATCCAGCTCCAGGTGGAATGGAATCTGCAACCTGATTGGCCCATGGGAGAATCCTGGAATTAGCCAATCACGTGGGGCCCATTGTGTAAATAATGTATATAAAGCAGATATTTTGGGGAAACTTTCACTCCTCCTCAGCACTATGAGCTGAATAAAGAGCATGAAATCCACACTTGACTCCGAGTATATTTCATATAACATAGACTTTATCCAGGCCCATCTACTTGTGAATTAAAAGCCAGCTTTAAAATAAAGAGTTATCGTAGAACGAGAGAACTGCGATGCAGGAGTCTCAGCTAAAGCATCCATGACAGATGGCCATCCAAACTCTGCTTAGAAACCCCCAAGGCAGACCACTACCCCCCGAGGGAGACCGTTCCACTGTAGCATCAGAAAGTTCTTCCTGATGTTTAATAGGAATCTCATTTCTTGTAATTTGAAGCCATGGGTTCGAGGCCTGCCCTCTGGAGCAGCAGAATGCAAGCTTGCTCCATCTTCCATTTGACAGACCTTTAGATATTTGAAGACGGCTCTCATATCACCTCTCAGTCTCCTCTCCAGGCTAAACATACCCAACTCCCAAACTGAGAGGGGGCTGGGATACGAACATTATGTTGTTGCTTTGTTCCATATCTTTATATCTCTTTCAGCTTCTGCCTTCTGGAAGAAGGTCCAGGGTTATAAAGACTAGGACCAGCCGCCTGAGAAACAGTTTCTATCCAAATGCGATTTTGGTTTTAAATGCAGTGTAAGGTAGTCTCTATGGGAGTATATTGTATTTAATTATGGGGTATCAGAGTTTTTAGGGGGTTAACCAGGCTGGGATAGCAGGCTTGTTGGTTTCTGAATGTCTGCTGTAGATTTTTTCAATTTTGTTGTTCTGTATGGGACAATGACAATAAAGATTAGATTATTGTATTGTATCATAGATCTATCTATCTATACAGATAGATTCATATCTAGGCAGATTTATGCCTTATCGATAACACTCATAGCTGAAGAATAACTCCAGGCAGGAGTTATTACATTTAACTATATATTTATCTATCTCTGTCCCAAAGGATCCCAATGTACATTACGGGGTGTGGATGGGGGAAAGGTGAAATTTTTTGGCCAGGAAAATATTCTGAGCCAGGAACCAGCAGCAGAAACGACACAGACCCACAGAGAATAGATTGACTTTATGCGATGGATTATCAACACATGCGTTCAGTGGAGAGATAGAGAGAGAAAGGAAACACCCGACCCATCCAAAAAGACTTTTTAAAACATCTTCTTAAAAAAGGGAGGCCGAAAATGGCGCCCCGCCTCTTGCGACTGTCCGTCAAAGGCTGCCCGGGTGCTCTCTTCCGCATGACGGGGAAATCGAGTCAAGCACAAAGGAGGGGAAGGAAGACGAAGGGGCCTTGGGGTGTGTGTGTGGGACTGTAAGGGGAAGCATCCTGCATCCCTCTTGCTTGGAAGGTGGTCCAAAGGGGATGCCCTCCCCCATGGGCTCCTGGAGGCAGCAGGATCGCGATCCGCCTGGTCCCAGGTGATGGTTCGAAGCCGCAGTCGCATCCTGGCATGCAGTTGGGACCTCTCAGTAGACGCACAGGTCCGGGAACTTCATCTCGTAGACCGGGATGGAGTGGCTCTGAGGCTGGCCGTACGCGGCCGTGATGGTCCCCGAGGGGCTTGGAGGAGGTCTGCGGTCAAGAGAAGAGGACTTTGAGACACAGCTGGCCCTTGTCGCTCTGGAGAGAGTGTGTGTGTGTTGTTACGGAAATTACGGGGTTGGGCACATCTTTAAAGTTGTTAAATGTTACAAATATTATGCCTGAATGTATCCTTTCGACTTGGCAGCTCAGGGAAGTTACCTAGCTTTAAAAATAATATAAAATCAACTCCTTTGCCAGTTTCCTCCATTCTAAAGCTGTTTTGCCCTTGAAAAATAGGGACTCGAGGAAGTGCCCAGAGGAGACAATTGCTGAGCTGATTGTTGGCCAAGGAAAGGCCTTAGAACACGTACATAAATATATAAAGCACATGTCTGAAGCAGCACAGGAAAACAGCCATGAAGCCATATTGTCTCCCAAACTGACCAAATGTTTTCTCTGCAAGGAGGAAAATGGAAAAGCCTCCCCATTTCTTTCATAAATCCTGTCTTAAGGGCACATTTAAGATATGAATAGGGTGTGAGCCTGTGACCTGACTCAGGAACTAAGTATTTATCATTACAAAAGACTGGCCAGGCTGCCCAGGAAATCCAATCAAGTAAGCATTAACAGGTAACCTGCCAGACAGGAGATAAACAACGACAGGAGGTAAACAACGCACTCAGATTTCTGCTGTAGACCGCCCTTTCTGTGATGTAGGTATGATGTGTCTGGGGGGTGGTCTTGAGCTACACCCCTTTCTGTGATGTATGTATGATGTTTCTGGGGGTGGTCTTGAACTCCAGGGTGGGGAATTTAAAATGTCCATATAAGGGCGGACACACCTGAGTTCTGGGTCCTTCTCCTTCTCCTATGTGTGAAGGGGGCCCCTGTTATAACAGTTCAATAAAGATCAGGCTTACAAGCTGCTTTGCTTCTCAATATTCTCTGGTTGGCCTCTGTTATTTTCTCCAATCAATGGAGAACCTGCAAAGGGCTCTAAAAGGGCTCTTGTGTCCCCCCATAAGGGAATAAGGGCAGATTTCCATTTATTACACTTGCGTTTATAATGCTTCTGAATCTAAGTTTAAAAGAACCATCTTTCATTTGGCAAGACACACACCTGGTTTGGGGGCGGGGGGGGGGGTCAGGAATGCTTTCAAGAGACACTGAATCTGTTACCTGTCTCTCCCCCAATGTTTCTCCTTCCCGCTGCCCCCTCCCAATATATCCCAGCTTTTACTCTCGTCAACCATGCCCTTCGGCAAACCACTGTTCTAAATCTATACTCTCATCCTTTTCCTGGGAAGGTGTGTGGGGGGGGGGGCGGGCAACTCCCACCATTCCTCCTCAGTCCAGCCACTGAAAGCACTGTGGGGAAAAAAGTGTCACGAAAGAAAGGTGCTCTGCCCAAAGCAAGCGGAAGAAGTTCTCCTGCGCAAGGCTGGTGCGGGGAGAGGGGTTTCTCCCGTGCACTGCCCCCTGTTAGGATACCTCCTCCGTGTTTGCAATCATGGGATTGTTGTCTATCACATGACGGTGTATGTTTTCATTCCACAGTGTGGGAAGTGACCGAGACAGGATGTTTACTGTGTTCCATGAAGTGGGACTATCATAGCTGTCAACTTTCAGATTTGAAAATTAGGGATCAGCAGCCTCAAAAAGAAGGGATCAGCAGCCTCACCTGTCCCAGGGACAGTCTACGGGAGATCTAACAATCCGGGATAGCAGCGGGAAGAAGGGAATTTCCCCCCCAAAAAGGGAAGGTTGACAGCTATGGACTATTGTCCTTTGTTCTTTCTCTCTTTGCTGTCTGATGAGAAAGAGGCAGGAGCTAAATCAGAATGCTCCGAGTGTATTATAAGTAATTAAACATAGATTAACCAAAATGCTGAGTTGCTGAGGTCTGTTACGCAAGCTGCGAAGACTCTGCGGATCCCTAAGTGTGCCGATGTCTGTTGGCATCGTTTGCTGTGATGTTCGGGCTGAAAAAAGATTTCGAAGGTCCCGAATGACCGACCAGGAGGGAGAGAATGTGCCAGTCGAGCATGTGTCTCTGCCAGGGTCCTACACATGAGTAGGACGATCCTAATACCGCCGCCCAGCGCCCCCAACCTCTCTCCCCCTTCCACCCCCTTACCGTATGGTGATCTCAAATATCTGGTTGAGTTTGCTTTGCAGAAGCGTGGCCTGCAAGAAGAAGAGGACGACTATGAGCATTGGAATTGCAGACAGGGAGGAACGAAGGCATGGGATAACTCTAATACGCAGCACTAATAGATCATTTGAGGGAAGCATGGAAATGGGGGCGGGGCCTAATTTTAACCTCAAAGGAATGCAAACTGGGAAATGGTGCTATATTGGTATTCCTTTGCTTTTTGAAAATTTACACTCATACCTCATGTTAAGGGACGCGGGTGGCGCTGTGGGTTAAACCACAGAGCCTAGGACTTGCCAATCAGAAGGTCGGCGGTTTGAATCCCTGCAACGGGGTGAGCTCCCTTTGCTCGGTCCCTGCTTCTGCCAACCTAGCAGTTCGAAAGGACGTCAAAGTGCAAGTAGATAAATAGGTACCGCTCCGGTGGGAAGGTAAATGGCATTTGCGTGCCCTGCTCTGGTTCGCCAGAAGCGGCTTAGTCATGCTGGCCACATGACCTGGAAGCTGAATGCCGGCTCCCTCGGCCAATAAAGCGAAATGAGCGCCGCAACCCTAGAGTAGGTTACGACTGGACTTAATGGTCAGGGGTCCCTTTACCCTTTACTTCATGTTATATCCGCTTCATGTTACGTTCTTTCAGGTTATGTCCCGCAGCAACCCGGAAGTACCGGAAAGGGTTACTTCCGGGTTTCGCTGCTCACGCATGCGCAGATGCACAAAATGATGTCATGTGCAGAAGTGGTGAATTGCAACCCGCACGCATGCAGACATGCTGCTGCGGGTTGCGTTCTTTTCATGTTGCAAACGGGCCTCCGGAACAGATCTTGTTCACAACCAGAGGTACCACTGTTTAGATTTTGCTCAGTGCAAAGGATGAGCAAATCTATTTTATTCCTATTTTACAAATTATTTTATTCCTATTTTATAATTAAAAATAGGAATTGCTGCCTTGCGATGCGGTCCACGTGGGGCTTCTCTGATGCTTGATCCTGAGGCTGCTGGCCGTGCAGAATGCTGCAGCGCGATTGCTGACAAGGGGGAGGCTTCGCCGGCACAGAAAACCTGCGCTCAGAGGTTGCCATTTTGCTATCAAGCCCAGCTCAAGCTGTTAGCGTTGTTGGGGGAAGTGGGTGAAATCGCACTAAGTGAGGGATTTTGCTCAGTGCAAAGGATGAGCGCTGGAGGCAAAATGCTACCCGGTGTTAGAAGAAGAAGAATTTGGATTTGATATCCCGCCTTTCACTCCCTTTAAGGAGTCTCAAAGCGGCTAACATTCTCCTTTCCCTTCCTCCCCCACAACAAACACTCTGTGAGGTGAGTGGGGCTGAGAGACTTCAGAGAAGTGTGACTGGCCCAAGGTCACCCAGCAGCTGCAGGTGGAGGAGTGGAGACGCGAACCCGGTTCCCCAGATTACGAGACTACTGCTCTTAACCACTACACCACACTGGCTCACATGTTAGTATCGCAAGGGGAGCTGGCATGGGGAAATGCGAGCGGATCTTTCCGTCCTCTCGGATCTTTGCAAGGCTCACTTCCGAGACCAGAGAACTGCATTGGAGCAGGTTGGTTCGCAATGCAGCAGCGTTGCTTAACGCATATGTAGAGAGTGTGTCTATGCTTGTCTCGTGTCATGAGGAAACAGAGATGGTAACTGAAGGTCAGGGCTTGGCATGGCCGCACAACCTACCTGCCTGCCTGCCTGGTAAATAACACTTTATTAAAAATTAGGGAGGGTTAGGGTGCCCTGGTGTGTTGGATTGGGGAGCCCAGATTTAGGTGTGCGGCACAAATCATCACTCACCCGGGCGCCACAGTGAGCCGCGATTTCTTCGAAGGGAGCTTTCTGGAACTTTTCCACCACTTGCCTCCTCCTCTCCCGCTCCTGTTCCTCCACCGCAACACTGTCTACTAAAAAAAGAAGACCAGGAATGTTTGTTGGACACGACAGCAAGAGCCAAGTTCAAGGTGTCCTTGCCAGCATACAAAGCCCTTGGGACCAGCTGACCTGCCAGATCACCTAAACCCACCTGCGGCCTCTTGACCGCTTCCGTCTGCAGAAGGGGCACCAGGGCAGGGGTCACGCACTCCCCGTTCTGCATTTGGTAGAGCTTGATCGGTTGGTGCGGCAGCACCTGCCCTTTGGAACTCCCTGCCTATTGAGACCAGGCAGGTGCCTTCGCTATATTCTTTCCTGCAGAGGGAAGTTTTCAGTGTCTGATGTTTCCATTACGCTTTTATATTCATTGGAAGGCAGCTGCTCAGAGTAGCTGGGGGGGGGGGGCAACCCAGTAAGATAGGTGGGATGCAAACAATAAAATTGTTGTTCTTCCAGTGCTTGCTAAACACATTCCTGTTTAGACAAGCCTACCCAGATGCTCAGAAAGTTGATGTCAGTCTGTTTTAGTATTTTAACTTTTGTATGCAAAAGTATTGTATACATTGGCCGGATTTTAAAAACACTTGTAATTTTAGAAATAGTGCAGGAAATCTGAGGTGAAATTTTTTTTTGGAGTAGAAATGATATGCAGTTGAAAAGGAAACTTTAGGAACCAGGGATGGGGAGGGAGGGAACTCACAGGATTCGGAGAATCCCATTTTATGGTTTTGACATTGTTTTTGAGAACAATTTCTGTGTGTGGTTGTTATTGTATCTGTTACTGTGTTGTTGTTTTTTGTTACGTTTTGTTAAAAATGTAATAAAAATATTATTAAAAAGAGAGAGAGTTGTCAATGGTCCCTTCCTTTCTGCCCAAAGTGGGGAGCAAAAGGGGCAGGGGACCCTGCTGGACACCCCTGGTCCCCCGAGACTCTTACCAATTGCGTTCTTCAAGGTTTCGTACGTGATCTCTTCGGCAGGGGCTCTCTGTTTCGGGTTTGAGCGGACAGTGGAAGGAGGAGAGAAGAGAAGCGAAATGTTAGAAACCAGGAGTCTCAAGACGTCGTCGTTGTCTGTAATTTCAGAACAATAGCAGCTTTGTTGAAAAATGGGTATCTATCTTGAACAAATGTTCTAATGATCTAATGCTTTTGATCATAGAACAACCCGCTATGGATTTAGAAAAGATCAACAAAGACTTAACAGAGTTAAAAGAAAGGACAAAAACGAAGTACAATAAGGAGGATTTTGACAAACTTACTCCAAAGGTGTATCAGGACATTAATAAATTTTCCAATGAGGGAATTCCAGTTGGTCGCCCAGTTATGGCGGACGGGAGCTCTTTTGGCTGAAAGAGCCCCGGTGCACTGAAGGCTGGGGAGACCGCAAGAGCATCGCGGCAACCCGAAAAAACCCTCAGATTGAGCATTCTGAGGACCTGGTGTTCCTGCGGTTGCCCAGAACGACTCCCCCGCATTAGCCAGTTTTAAGAAGAAGAAGTTGAGCAGAGATTGCAATGATTATTCTACAGGCAAAATTTATTTATGGCTGAATTCCTCAGGACTAGTTCACAGGCAGTCTAACAGATCCGATGTATCTCCACGTTCAACCACTCCTCCTGATTATGAGCATTCCAGCCTATCCAGTTCCAATGGATCAGATGAAGACAGAGAACTGAGGTTTAGATCTGGTCAAACGTACCAGTCTTTTTCCAAACGGCACACCAGATGCCCCTACTGGAGTTAGACTCTGTGAAAGGATTTTGTGGAACTGTAACAACCTTTTGTGTGGATTGTTGGACTCTACGAACAGATTGGTGGAATAGACACTTTCACACATATAGACCTTATGCATAAACTGATTAGAGAATGACCTGATCCACTGGGTCTTCTACTTTTTTCGTCGAACTTTATGAGCTACTTCTGCTGAAATCTACAATGAATAGTATGTATTATTTTTTCAAACGTACAGCTGGTTACGTCTTGTGTGTTTATTGAATATGTTTCACGTAACCAGAGATTTGTTGTTGTTTTGTCATCGTTGTCTGGGCAGAAATCCTATTTAAGAGGCAAACGGGGCCGCCAGCAAATGATTGGGGTGGGGAAGATCTCCTGAACCAATAATGCTATCAGCCCTAAACAGCTCAGGGCCAAGACCTCAAAGGCCGTCTCCTTCCCTACAAAGCCTCTTGGGTCCCCCGTCTCCCAACCCTGACTTCCACGAAATCTCCCAGCAACTCGCGACAAATGGTCCATGGCAGGACACCATCCAAACCGCGTACCTCCTCTTTTTCGGGGCTATTTCTCGACTCCACTTCCACCTGCAGGGAGATGGTCTCGCCAATGCTCTTCCTCTTTGACAGCCGATCTTCATCTGAAAGGGAAGGGGAAATTGCCAACATGGGAGGAACGGCTGTTAAAACTAGCAGGCTTTTAGCCGAGATGGGGAAACCGGCAGGTGTGAATCAGAGAAAAGTCATTGTTAACATTTGCTAAAGACTGGAAACATCTTACAGACTTTTTGCGTGGGGGAAAAAAAAAGATATTTGGATTTGAGGATTGAAGATCATTTTTGTTTATGGAAAGTGACTTTGTTGGGTATTGGATTGGATGAAGTGCATATTGCTTTTATATAGCAGACAAATGAAGAATGGGAAGGTTTTTTTTTACTTTCTGAGTGTTATCTTTCTGTCTTTCTCTCTTAACCTCTATTTTTCCTTTCCTTTCCTTTCCTTTCCTTTCCTTTCCTTTCCTTTCCTTTCTCTCTCCCTTTTATGCTTTTATTGTATGTAGACCAAAGTCTTAGTTTAGATAAAAAAAGGGAAAAGATATTAAGTTTTGTATTCCCCCCCCCCATACAGTCATACCTCAGGTTAAAGCCGCTTCAGGTTGCGTACTGGAACGGGTTACTTCTGGGTTTCGGCGGTTGCACATGCGCAGAAGTGCTAAATTGTGCTTTGCGCATGCGCAGAAATGACGAATCGCAACCTGCGTGTGCGCAGACGCGGGTTGCGAACGTGCATCCTGCATGGATCACGTTCGCAACCCGAGCATCCACTGTAAAGCTTAATAAAAACTATCATTACTTTAAAGATGAAATGGTGCGAGGAATGTGGAGTTGTTCTGGATCGGCGCTTCTTGAAGTGCAGGACTACCTATTGGGATGTACTAAGAGGGTAGCAGGGGGTTTAGAGGTGAAAATTCGACCACTTCGCATTTCCCCCTCCCTCCCCTAGCATCGGAGGGCACGCTCAGCCCTCGTACCTGTCAGCTGGGGGATATAAGGGGTGCTGAGCCGGTCCGAATTATATCCGCTGCCCCCCAGCACCTCGCTGATCTTGCTCTGCCGAAAGAGGATCTCGGGGCCCAGGCGGTCCAGGTTCCTCGATAGCCTATGGAAGGGAATCGGGAGAAGAAATGAAAGGGGGTGCCAAAGCCTCTCTCTCTCCTGCCCCCCCTTGCTGCTCAGAGCATGCCCTCCTGCTGAGGAAGGGCCAGGGAAGGTATCAGCACAAAAGGAATGTGCGTGTCACCGGATGAGGAAAGCCTCAGGCTTGGATTCCAAGTCAGAGGCTCCTGGGCTGGCTTACCTGGGCTTCTCTGCAAACACGCCTTCAGGGAGCAGGTATGGCGCCTCTTTCTGCCTCATCTCAATGACCTGGAAAAGAGGCAGAACTCGCTCAGCCAGCAAAGATCCTTCGGGGAAACCTTCGACCACCACCAGAGCCCACATCTCTGAGTGCCCTGCTTGGCACACACCGACAGGTTCCCTGATGTTAAGATTGGTTTACTCTATCAGAGTGGGACGCGGGTGGTGCTGTGGGTTAAACCACAGAGCCTAGGGCTTGCCGATCAGAAGGTTGGCGGTTCGAATCCCTGCGACAGGGTGAGCTCCCGTTGCTCGGTCCCTGCTCCTGCCAACCTAGCAGTTCGAACGCACGTCAAAGTGCAAGTAGATAAATAGGTACCACTCCAGTGGGAAGGTAAACAGCGTTTCCGTGCGCTGCTCTGGTTCGCCAGAAGCGGCTTAGTCATGCTGGCCACATGACCCAGAAGCTGTATGCCGGCTCCCTCGGCCAATAAAGCGAGATGAGCGCTGCAACCCCAGAGTCGGTCACGACTGGACCTAATGGTCAGGGGTCCCTTTACCTTTTATAACAGGGACAATACAGACCTCGTGGATGTGCTGACAGAAGGCGGGCACCGTGGTCAGCTGGCTGATCAGGTTCAGGTAGGCGGCGCCGAGGGCATAGAGGGCACAGCGACTGTATAAAGGCAGGTTGTCCTCGTTGACCAGGGCCAGCTCCTGCAAAGAAGGTTGGGATGTTATGGGTCCAGGCAGTCTGATATGAACGCCAACCGATAAACCTGAGAGACCTGAGAAATGCCTGATTCTCCTCTGCTGGCTCTGCTTGTCTATCATCTTGTTGGGTTGAACTAGGTTATTCTAAGCTGCTCTTTGACAGCCATTGGCAGGGCAGAAATCTTATATCGCTTGCAGGGCCGGATTGAGGTTGGATGAGGCCCTCAGCTACTGAAGGTAATGGGGCCCTTTATATGTCCAGCTGTCCTTTGTCAAAAACAAATTGTCACTTTTTTGTGTTGCTATGTGGGGACGCGGGTGGCGCTGTGGGTTAAACCACAGAGCCTAGGATTTGCTGATCAGAAGGTCGGCGGTTCGAATCGCCATGACGGGGTGAGCTCCCATAGCTCGGTCCCTGCTCCCTGCAAGTAGATAAATAGGTACCGCTCCAGCGGGAAGTTAAACGGCGTTTCCGTGCGCTGCTCTGGTTCGGCAGAAGCGGCTTAGTCATGCTGGCCACATGACTGTATGCCGGCTCCCTCGGCCAGTAAAGCGAGATGAGCGCCGCAATCCCAGAGTCGGTCACGACTGGACCTAATGGTCAGGGGTCCCTTTACCTTTACTATATGCTATGTGGTAATTGATGGACCTAATAGGTATCTCAAGCCATTTGCCCATGTTGCCCTGCAACCAGTCCTTGCAGAATGTAGGCACCCTATATACAGAAAGGAGCAAACCAGTGATATTTTAGGGAGCAGGCTAGCAGGCGGGGCCCATGACTTGCATCCTAGGAGCCTACACAACACAAAACGCTGTTGGTGTATGTAGGTTTTATTTTATTTGTTTTCTATCTTATATTTTGGAAATGTACATCCAGTGTTTTTTTCTTTAATTTTTTTGGGGGGCCCAAGATCTTGGGGCCCTAAACTATAGCTTGTTATATAAACTATAGCTTCTATATAAATCTGGCACTGATGGCTTGTACCTGTGAGGTTAGATGGCCATCTGTCAAGCAAGCTTTTGGTGAAGTTTCTGCATTGAAGGGGGTTGGACTGGATGACCTTTGGGGTCCCTTGCAATACTACGATACTCTGATTCTATATGCCAGAACTCACTGTTATTCATTTACATAATAATATGTATAAACCGCCTAAGCTCAGTTGGTTAAGAGCGTGGTTGCAGGTTCGATCCCTGAACAAGACAGCTGCATATTTCTGCATTGCATTACTGTATTTTAATATTTTGTTGGAAGCCACCCAGTGTGGCTGGGGAAGCCCAGTCACATGGGCGGGGTATAAATAAATTATTGTTGTTATTATTATTATTATTGCTGCAGGTTTTTGGGCAGGTTTTTGATTCTAACTCAGCCAAATAAAAGTATCAAAACATCACGTAACTATAACATTATTAAATCAATAAAATACAGAAAGAACAGCTGGTGCTGGATCAGATTAATTCTCTAAAAGCTCTTTGCGGAACAAATGTATTATTTGTTTCACAGATTTCTAAACAGCTTCACAGCCCAAAGGCTACGAATGAATGGGTTTACAAATAAGATAAATCACAAAGATTGAGCTCTTTAAAAACCGCAAAGCCATTTCTTCAATCAAAATTCCCCCCAAAATATAGAGAGCTGGGTCAGACTTCAGGGAAAGCCCTTCTGAAACAGATTAGGACCACCTTAGCGACAGTCATATCAATATTGATTTGGCACCCCGTTCTCTCTCCTCCTGACCCCCCAGAAATAAAGGAATCAGAATGGTCCCAGGTGGGTCTTGGCAGAACCCCCCTCCCTGGCCCAGCCCCTACCTGCATGGCCAGCGCCAGGCGGATGAGGTCCACCACCACCTCCTCGTTGGCCAGTTCGATGCTGGTGAGCGCCAGCAGGCTGTAGATGGCCTCGTAATGCGCCCGCCCGTTGCTCTCCTCCTTGCAGGTCAAGTACATGTGGCGATAGAGCTGTTGCGAGTGCTGTGGAAAAGCAGAGAGGCAGAATTCGTGAGAGAGGCGTCGCTGGAGGACTTTTATTCTTCCATGCTTCCGAAAACTGCTGTTATTTTCACTCTATAGGTCGCTCTATAGGATGCACTGGACCATAGGACGCACCTTGTTTTAGAGGGGGAGAACAAGAAAAAATTCTCCCCCTCTCTGCCCAGCGCCCCTTCAGCGAAGCGGCAGGAGGCGTTGTGCAGAGAGGGGGAGAATTCCCCCCCCTTGTTCTCCCCCTCTAAAACAAGGTGCTGTTCAAGGTGCAACCAAAATGGTCAAAGGCCTGGAAACGATGCCTTATGAGGAACG
>JAXCMG010000060.1:2989371-3008650 GCA_034642415.1 Podarcis siculus
TTGGACTCGATGGCCCTTGTGGTCTCTTCCAACTCTATGATTCTATGCGTTCAGTCGCCTTCAGGCAGCTACCTTGGAAGCCTGGAGAGCCGCTCTCCAGGCTTCAGGTTCCTTTCGACCTGCTCTTTGGGGCTGGCGGGGGGAAGCCTACTGCCACCCCCAAAGAGCAGGTCGGGGAGCAGTGGAAAGGCGCGCAGCCTTCCGCTGCTCCCCGAGCTTGTGGGGCTGGCGGTGGGGGGAAGCGCCACTCCGTGAGCTTCTTGAGGCTGCCAGGGAAGCCCGGGGCTATGGCTTCTTTAGCCCCACACACCCTCTCCTGCAGGAAGAGGCTGCGCGCGGCTATGGCAATACCCCCACCTCCTGCAAAAGCTCACAGGAGCCACGCACCATTTAAGGCGCATGCAGCTCCTGTGGGCTTTTCTACGAGGAGGGAGAAGGGACTGACTGGCTGCGTCAGTCCCTTCTCCCTCCTGAGGAAAAGCCCGCAAGAGCCTCGCGGAGCTGTTGTGCGGCTTTTGGGGGCTTTTCCTGCCTGCCCCCCCTGCATTCGCTCCATAGGACGCACACACATTTCCCCTTCATTTTTGGAGGGTAAAAAGTGCGTCCTATAGAGCGAAAAATACGGTAAACCACCAGCATTGTAGGTTTTCCGGTATAGAAATCTGGGGTGCGGCCAGATTTGGAATACGGCAAATTCCTGGTCGCCTCGAAAATGGCAGCCAAAATAATCAAGGGGTCGGAAAGACTTGCCAAAGAGGAAATGTTGTGGCCTTGGGGAGTTTTTCGTTTAGCGAAAAGGAGAGTTAAGAGGCAACATGACAGAAGTTTATAATATTATGCAAGGCATGGGTAGAGAAGCATCTTCTGAAGCCCTTCTTTGTGTGCCTCCTCCTCGAGAGGTCCGCAGGGTGGCAAGACAAGAGCAGGGCCTTCTCTGCAATGGCTCCCCGTCTGTGGAACGTTCTCCCCAGGGAAGTTTGCCTGGTGCCTTCATTACACAGATGTCAAAGAGATAAACAACTACCTGACATTCAGAAGACACCTGAAGGCAGCCCTGTTCAGGGAAGTTTTTAATGTGTGTCATTTTAGTGTATTTTTGGTCTTTGTTGGAAGCCGCCCAGAGTGGCTGGGAAAACGCAACCAGATGGGCGGGGTACAAATAATAAATTATTATTATTATTATTACACACCTTTGGGCGCAGGGGAAAAATGTTCCTTTTTAACCAGGCCTTTGGTTGAGCTGATAGACATCCTATGCCCTTTTAAAATGTGTTTTTTATGTGTGTGTGAGGGGTGTTATTGAGTTGTGGTTTTTATTTTTATTATGTATTTTCTGGATTTATATCTTGATTTTATTCTGTGAACCACCCTGAGGCCACCAGGTATAGGGCGGTAAATAAATTCAGCAAATAATAAGAAATAATAATAGGAGTTTTTCTCCCTCTCGTAACACTAGCATCTGTGAACATGCAATGAATGTCGGAAGATTCAGGATGTTTAGGGAAGTTTTTGATGTTTTATTGTGGTTTTAATATTCTATTGGAAGCCGACCAGAGTGGTTGGGGAGGCCTGGCCAGATGGGAGGGGTATAAGTAATAAATTATTATTATTATTATTATTATTATTATTATTGATAAACGGCATTGCAAGAAGATCACACCCATCCATTCTGAAGGAAATCAGCCCTGAGTGCTCACTGGAAGGACAGATCCTGAAGCTGAGGCTCCACGACTTTGGCCACCTCATGAGAAGAGAAGACTCCCTGGAAAAGACCCTGATGCTGGGAAAGATGGAGGGCACAAGGAGAAGGGGACGACAGAGGACGAGATGGTGGGACAGTGTTCTCGAAGCCACAAACATGAGTTTGACCAAACTGTGGGAGGCAGTGGAAGACAGGAGTGTCTGGCTTGCTCTGGTCCAGGGGTCATGAAGAGACGGACATGACTAAACGACTAAACAACAACAACAAATGGCGTTGCACATGGAAGTGCCAGACTTTCCCCCCCTGTTGATTGTCTACCAGTCCACCTGGCTGGCTTACATCCTTCCACCTGCAAGTCTTGCAAACCCACAAGCGCCTCCCCCCCCCTGTACCTTTTTCATGAAGACAGTATCCTGGCGGGAACACTTGTCCACTTTCAGCTTCAGGATGGAGATATCGCTGATGGTGCTGTGCGGGGAAATGGCAAAGGGTGAGCAGCGTGGCATAGTGGTTGCAGTGCCCCTGGGCCGTGTTCAGAAAGTGGCAGTGGTTGATGAGTGTTCAGACCCCTGGGATCTCACTTGTGGGGTGCCTTGGGGTTCTGTCCTCTCCCCAATGCTTTTCAACATCTACATGCAGCCGCTGGGAGATAAATAGCAGTACCTGTTTATCTACTTTCACTTTGACGTGCTTTCGAACTGCTAGGTGGGCAGGAGCAGGGACCGAGCAACGGGAGCTCACCCAGTCGCGGGGATTCGAACCGCCGACCTTCTGATCGGCAAGCCCTAGGCTCTGTGGTTTAACGCACAGCGCCACCCGCATCCCTAGATCCCTGGGTAATACTCCCCAAAAAAGCTCTACAGCTATGGGCAAACCGCCTCCCCCCAGGTCAACAATATGGAAAAATACGGTAAATTGTTGTGTTTGGCACTTGCGAAAAATAAGTGGGTTTTGGTTGCAGTTTGGGCACTCGGTCTCTAAAAGGTTTGCCACCACTGTTCCAGGGTCTTGCTGCAAGTCCATGAAGTTGGCCCGGGCTCCCATCTGTTAGAATATTCCATTCCACCTTAAGGGACAGGCATGATTGTTGTACATCACATGCCTGTTTACACTCCAGCGCAGCTTGCTGGGAACTTCCGTTTGTGTACAGCTTTTGCTTTTAGCTGCTTGCTTTGGACATGAAGGGGAGAAGACATGTTTTCCTTTTGTCCTGATGTATGCTGAATAAGTGGGAGGCGGGTGGCCCTGTGGGTTAAACCACAGAGCCTAGGACTTGCCGATCAGGAGGCCGGCGGTTCGAATCCCCACAACGGGGTGAGCTCCCATTGCTCGGTCCCTGCTCCTGCCAACCTAGCAGTTCGAAAGCACCTCAAAGTGCAAGTAGATAAATAGGTACCACTATGGCGGGAAGGTAAACGGCGTTTCCGTGTGCTGCTCTGGTTCGCCAGAAGCAGCTTAGTCCTGCTAGCCACATGACCTGGAAGCTGTACGCCGGCTCCCTCGGCCTGTAAAGCGAGATGAGCGCTGCAACCCCAGACTTGATCACGACTGGGCCTAAAAGGTCAGCGGCCGTTTACCTTTACCTTCACCTCCAGGGTCAGGAATGTGGGTTGCGCTGTGGGTTAAACCACAGAGCCTAGGGCTTGCCGATCAGGAGGTTGTCGGTTCGAATCCCTGCGATGGGGTGAGCTCCCGTTGCTCGGTCCCTGCTCCTGCCCACCTAGCAGTTCTAAAGCACGTCAAAGTGCAAGTAGATAAATAGGTACCACTATGGCGGGAAGGTAAACGGCATTTCCGTGTGCTGCTCTGGTTCACCAGAAGCGGCTTAGTCATGCTGGCCACATGACCTGGAAGCTGTACGCCAGCTCCCTCGGCCTGTAAAGCGAGATGAGCGCCGCAACCCCAGAGTCGGCCACGACTGGACCTAATGGTCAGGGTCCCTTTACCTTTACATGCAGATTAAACTACTTGTAAATATGCTCAACAGCATCTCCCTGCCACTTCTGAGTGTGCATGCTCAGCTTCTGAAGGCTTCTGAAGCTAGGGTCACAGTTTCATGCTGATCCAAGGACCGGAGGTCGCCGGGCGCACTGGCCAGTGGGCTGAGGACAGGTGGGGGCCTGCCTATTGCCCCCGATTCCTTGGCTGCATCCCAACACCGTCCCCCAGCCTGCAAATGGAAGACAAGGCCTGTGCACCTGATGGTCTGGAACTTGTGCTTGTTCCCGTGGCGGTCGATGAAGCTGATGAGGATCTGGAGAACAAAGAGGCGGATCTCTGCATCCTCCATCAGAGCCGCCGACAGGAGCCGGTCCAGGAAGGAGCTGGGCAGAGCTGTCAGCATGTTGCTGCACTGGAAGCCGGTGGAGACCTGCAGGGTCCACAGAGATCTCCGTTAAACGGCGCCAACCTCATAGAATCACAGAGCCTTCCTGTTAGGTATTATGTCCATGGACATCAAGGAAAATCATAGACTCCTCTTTATATACGCAACCACAGCGGCTAGGACAGGCATAGGCAAACTCCGGCCCTCCATCTAATAATAATAATAATAATAATAATAATAATAATAATAATAATTTATTATTTGTACCCTGCCCATCTGGTTGGGTTTCCCCAGCCACTCTGGGTGGCTTCCAACAAAGATTAAAAATACATACTTCCCTAAACAGGGCTGCCTTCAGATGTCTCCTAAAAGTCAGGTAGTTGTTTATTTCCTTGACATCTGATGGGAAGGCATTCCACAGGGCGGGCGCCACCACCAAGAAGGCCCTTTGCCTGGTCCCTTGCAGCTTTGCTTCTCGCAGAGAGGGAACTGCCAGAAGGCCCATGGAGCTGGACCTCAGTGTCCGGGCAGAATGATGGGGGTGGAGATAATCCTTCAGGTATACTGGGCCGAGGCCGTTTAGGGCTTGAAAGGGCCTCCAGATGTTTTGGAACTACAATTCCCATCATCCCTAGCTAACAGGACCAGTGGTCAGGGATGATGGGAATTGTAGTCTCAAAAATATCTGGAGGGCCAGAGTTTGCCCATGCCTGGGCTAGGATTTTAATAGCAAGGAATTGGAAAGGTGATAACATCCCCACAAAAATGGGCTGGCAAGCGGAAACGATAGAATATTCACAACTTGCCAAAGCGACAGGGCGAATAAGAGGAAATTCAATACAGAAAGTTAATAAAGATTGGATGATATTTAAAGGATATCTTAAAAATTACAGTGACAGTGTTAATCTTCTGGCAGACCTAGAATGAATCTTGAAATATAGAGAATGTACATTGTAAAAGTTTACGGATATAAAATGGAAAACCAAGATAATAATAATGAAATGTGTATAGCTTAACAAAGTGTAAAATAGCACAAGGAGAAGAATCGGAAGTTAGTGTCTATGATGTCTAGGGTGTGTCTATGTTGTGGGTTGTATTGTCTAAAGTTATATGTAAATTGATGTACCGGTAAATTGATGTATAATAAAGGCGTTTTTGTTTTTTGTTACAAAAACAAAACTTTTTTTTTTTAAAAAAAAAGAATCAAGAGTTGGATCACTGCGGCTCAGTTGCAACACCTGCCATAGAGCAACTCTCCCAGATTCTGGGATTAATGAAAAAACACAACATTTTGGTTACCTGGAGGAGGGATTTCAGAAGCATGATCTGCGTCAGCCGATTCCTATTCTCCCTAAAAAAGGCAAAATTTGAGATTAAAACCCGGCGGTGGCGCTGTTCGCACTGAGAAGCTAACTGAGAATCATAGCGGCAGAATTTCCTTAGCTGAAGGGTGCAACAAAAGAAATAAGCACCACCTTCCTCATTTTCTCTCTTGCAGTGATAGTGCCTGTGCTACACTGTCTAGAAAAGCGTGCACACCCCTCTGCAATTTTGCTAACTTTATTTCTTTATTTCTCAGGCGGCATATCTGCTGCGGCAGTTACAGGGAAACTTCCCAGCACTGACGGACAAATTAAGAAACAGCCTTTTCAGTAAATTTTTTAAAACTAATGCCACAAAGTCTGCAGGTTAACTATGCTGCCGTTTCTAAACAATTAACAACACAAGCAACACGCAGACCAGTCTACTAGATAGCACTGCAATTCTTATTGCATAATATACATAATTTAGTACAGCAAAAAGAAAACGTGTACACTTGTAAATTCTCAAATATATTTAAAATGAACACACGTCTGTCGATCTTTGAAAGTCCGTAAAAGTATAATAAGTCTATAGTTGAAACAAAGTAATAGATGCTATCCTAGAATCATAGAATCATAGAATCATAGAGTTGGAAGAGACCACAAGGGCCATCGAGTCCAACCCCCTGCCAAGCAGGAAACACCATCAGAGCACTCCTGACATATGGTTGTCAAGCCTCTGCTTGAAGACCTCCAAAGAAGGAGACTCCACCACACTCCTTGGCAGCAAATTCCACTGTCGAACAGCTCTTACTGTCAGGAAGTTCTTCCTAATGTTTAGGTGGAATCCTGTGGGCTAAGCGGTAAAATTTTTAGGCGCTGGAATCTATGTAACATATCCTTATGCCAATGCTTCTTGTGCATTTTTCTAATCTATGGGAAATTAAAAGATCCCTGCTTCTTGGGAGAAAAGCAATGACAAACCTAGACAGCATCTTAAAAAGCAGAGACATCACCTTGCCAACAAAGGTCCGTATAGTTAAAGCTCTGGTTTTCCCAGTAGTGATGTATGGAAGTGAGAGCTGGACCATAAAGAAGGCTGATCGCCAAAGAATGGATGCTTTTGAATTATGGTGCTGGAGGAGACTCTTGAGAGTCCCATGGACTGCAGGAAGATCCAACCTCTCCGTTCTGAAGGAAATCAGCCCTGAGTGCTCACTGGAAGGACAGATCCTGAAGCTGAGGCTCCAAGACTTTGGCCACCTCATGAGAAGAGAAGACTCCCTGGAAAAGACCCTGATGTTGGGAAAGATGGAGGGCACAAGGAGAAGGGGACGGCAGAGGATGAGATGGTGGGACAGTGTTCTCAAAGCTACCAGCATGAGTTTGACCAACTGCGGGAGGCAGTGGAAGACAGGAGTGCCTGGCGTGCTCTGGTCCAGGGGGTCACGAAGAGTCGGACACGACTAAACGACTAAACAACAACAACACTGAGAAGGCCCTCTCCTGTGCGGGACTGAGAGAAGGGGGACCACTGAGTTATGACCACAGAGCTATGGGTTGCACTGAAGAAGATTCCAGCGAAACAGTCAGATTATCCGGGATCACTGTCCTACGTTGTTACTCACTCACTACTTCAGCACCATGAACACCTAAAAAGTTTTATTATTATACTTTTACAGACTTTCAAAGATTGACAGTTCATTTGATTTCAAATATATTAGAAAATTTACAAGTGTACACATTTTATTTTTTTTTGCTGTACGAAATTATGTATATTATGCAATGAGAATTGCAGTGCTATCTAGTATACTGGTCTTTGTGTTGCTTCTGGTGTTTGTTGGATTAAGTTTGCAACACAGGGGTTTGTTGTTCTGTGTTTCTAAACAATTGGCTTAATTTTTTAATGCTGGTTATTTTTTTCCAAAACAATTGCAATTAATTTGAGTCTTGAGTTAGAGGAGTGAGCGACTGGGGAGACCCCCTCCTCACCCCGTCAATAATTCTCTTTCTCCACCCTCCAATATGCAGGAAGTTGTTTTTTTCCCCCTGGCTGGGTTCAGCAACCCAAAGACTTGCTAAGGCTCCAGCCTTTCATAAAGAGAGGCTGCTGTTCTTTCCAGCTTTCCATCAAAATATCTATCACCTTTAATTCTTTAATTCTCATTTTCCCAGCTTCCAGGTAGAGATTTAAATAGACGTCTCCTGTTAGTCCAAGGTAAGAGCTGTTTATTTTTAAACAGAAACCAGAATCGGGACCATTTTGCTAAGTGCTTCCTGGCATCAGACAGTGCTGAGACATCTTGAGGAATGTGGCGCTTAAAAATTTGTGATAGGAATTTTATGCTCTTAAATATATGGTAATGTTCATAAGTGTGCCAACCAAGCACGGACATAGATCAGCACAGGAAGGCCAACCTGGAACCATTTTGATTCCTAAACTGACCAAATCTTTTCTCTACAAGGTCAAAATGGAAAAGCCTCCCCATTGTCTTTTCCTTCACAAATCCTGTCTTAAGGGTATGTCTGTGTTTGAATAGGGTGTGAGCCGGTGACCTGGCCCAGGAACTAAGTATTTATCACTACAAAAAGACTGGCCAGGCTACCCAGGAAATCCAATCAAGTAACCTGCCAGACAGGAGATAAACAAGGACAAGAGAAAAACAATATTAAAATTTCTGTTTTAGACCGCCTTTTCTGTGATGTAGGTGTGATGTATCTGAGGGGTGGTCTTAGGTTACACCCCTTCTGTGATGTATGTATGATGTTTCTGGGGGTGGTCTTGATCTATAGGGTGGCAATTTCAAAAGTCTTTATAAGGCCTTGCACGCCATTTTTCTGGGTCCCTCCTCTCTCCTGCAAGTGAGGGGAGCACCCTGTTGCAACAGATCAATAAAGGCCAAGCCTACAGGCTGCTGTTTTGCTCCAAGTAATCCTGGTTGGTGTCTTTGTTTTTTGTCCAAGGGAGCCCTCAGATTTTTCCATTAACAAATTAACATTTTGGTGAACGGAGCAGAGAATCTCTCCAGGTATCTGCAAGCACTTAGAGAAATGGGCTTCTAAATTTGTCCCGAAGGTGGACTTTTAGTGCCCACAAAAGGGCACCCTTAAGGAGATACTGGCCATAATGGTTTTACTCTGTCTCCAATGTCGGACGCTCCCAAATACCAGTTGCTGGAAACTGCAGGAGTCAGAGAATTGCCAAGTTGGATAATAATAATAATAATAATAATAATAATAATAATTTTTTATTTATACCCTGCCCTCCCCGGCCAGAGCCGGGCTCAAGGAGGCTAACAACAGTAAAAATTACAGTAAAAACATAATGGAGAGGGGAGGAACCCCAATTTAAAATACAGGTTTAAAATGCAGCCTCGGATGGGGCACCCAGGGGTCATCCAGCCCAACCCGCTCCAACAGAGGATTCACAGGCTGCGGGAAGAGGATTTGGGGTGGGAGGGAAGGCAAAGGAGAGAGTAAAACAGTCGGAAGGAAAAGGGGTAAAGGGGGGAGAAGGAGAAAAAGTGTCCTCACCCAGCTTTGCCCGTGTCTAGAGGGTGATGCAGTGAAGGAAGAGGGACTTTGCTCATGATAAAAAGCATGACCTCCGACCTCTGATAGGTGGGCAGGGTGCTGGCAAACGAACCTAAAGAAAGACAGCAGGAAGAGAGCATGCAAGACGGTCCAGATTCGGGGGGGGTGGAGAGAAGATGGGGGTGAACGGACAGGCAGGCGGGCAGAGAGGGTGCAAAGGCCTGAGGCAAGAAGAGGAGGGGAAGCACTCTCTTTTCAGGCCAGAAGCATTTCAACAAGATGTTGCTTGCCTGCTCTCCCACCAGCCATGGGGGGGAAAGGATCACAGAATTACAGAACTGTAGAGTTGGAAGGGCCACCCCGAAGGTCATCTAGCCCAACCCCCTGAAATGCAGGAATAGCGATGGTTCCGGTCCAAACTTGCGCCGCTAACTTTGCCATGAAAAATAGCTCGCAGATGGGGTGGTTTAACCCAGAGGCATAATAATAATAATAATAATAATAATAATAATAATAATAATAATAATTTATTATTTATACCCTGCCCATCTGGCTGGGTTTCCCCAGCTACTCTGGGCAGCTTCCAACAAAGTATTAAAATACAGTAGTCTGTTAAACATTAAAAGCTTCCCTAAACAGGGCTGCCTTCAGATGTCTTCTAAAAGTCTGGTAGTTGTTCTCTTTGACATCTGCTGGGAGGGAGTTCCACAGGGCGGGTGCCACCACCGAGAAGGCCCTCTGTCTGGTTCCCTGTAATCTCACTTCTCACAATGAGGGAACCACCAGAAAAGCCCTCGGAGCTGCACCTCAGTGTCCGGGCAGAACGATGGGGGTGGAGATGCTCCTTCAGGTCTACTGGACTGAGGCCGTTTGGGACTTTCCAGGTCAGCACCAACACTTAGGATTGTGCTCAGAAACATACTGGGAGCCAATGTAGGTTTTTCAGGACCGGTGTTATGTGGTCTCAAGGGCCGCTCCCAGTCACCAGTCTAGCTGCCGCATTCTGGATTAGTTGTAGTTTCTAGGTCACCTTCAAAGGTAGCCCCACGTAGAGCATATTGCAGTAGTCCAAGCAGGAGATAACCAGAGCATGCACCACTCTGGCGAGACAGTCCACAGGCAGGTAGGGTCTCAGCCTGCATACCAGGTGGAGCTGATAAACAGCTGCCCTGGACACAAAATTGACTTGAGCCTCCATGGACAACTGTGAGTACAGAATGACTCCCAGGCTGCGCACCTGGTCCTTCAGGGGCACAGTTACCCCATTCAGGACCAGGGAGTCCCTCACACCTGCCCGCCCCCTGTCCCCCCAAAACAGTACTTCTGTCTTGTCAGGATTCAACGTCAGAATGGGGATTTTTGGAGGAAAGGAAGCTGTTTGTAGGAGCACCCGAAACAAACTTCCGGACGGCAACCCTGCATCACCCCAAGATCCAGCCCAGATTTCAACCATGTCAGAAGTAGTGGGTGCTGGTGTGGAGCGAAGCAAAGACATCTGCTTAGAGAGGGAACCCTCAGGTCAGTTGCAGAGGGGTAGGAGTGCGGAAAATAATGCCAATAGACTTCACATCTGGCAGACAAGGCATGTCAAAAAAGCCCCGGACACAAAGGAGGCTTAGTTTGGTCAGAATCGAGTCCACACTTCCAGGGCTAATGTGAAATACAGTCATACTCATGCTTAGTTCTCAAATGTTTTGGCTCCCGGACATCGTAAACCCGGAAGCAAGTGTTCCAGTCTGCAAACTATTTTTGGAAGTCATACATCCGACGTTCCTGCAGCCAATCAGAAGCCGCTCTTTGGTTTCCAAACTTTTTGGAAGTTGAACGGACTTCCGGAATGGATTCCGTTTCACTTCTGAGGCATGACTGAACATTCCCTCTCGTAAATGAGCCGCTATAGTCAACAGAGGGCTTTTAAGACTCATCTACCCAGGTACTAGGGATGTGGGTGGCGCTGTGGGTTAAACCACAGAGCCTAGGGCTTGCTGATCAGAAGGTCGGCGGTTCGAATTCCCATGACGGGGTGAGCTCCCGTTGCTCGGTCCCTGCTCCTGCCCACCTAGCAGTTTGAAAGCACGTCAAAGTGCAAGTAGATAAATAGGTACCGCTCTGGCGGGAAGCTAAACGGTGTTTCCGTGCGCTGCTCTGGTTCGCCAGAAGCGGCTTAGTCATGCTGGCCACATGACCCGGAAAAACTGTCTGTGGACAAACGCCGGCTCCCTCGGCCAGTAAAGTGAGATGAGTGCCGCAACCCCAGAGTCGGTCACGACTGGACCTAATGGTCAGGGGTCCCTTTACCCAGGTATTATCGGAAACCCGAGGGGCACATTGGTTGCCAGATGTGACCCCCCGAACTCTCCACTACAATTTTCAGACGGCTCTAGGTTCAACCCCCACCAGGGCAGGCATGCTGGACAAAGTCGCCACCCCCCTTTACCATGTGCACTCAAGAGTACTCTTCTTCCTGCAAAGCCTATCCGCTTAAAATGCAAAAGAATCCATGAGATTCTTAATCTCGGGGTTGTGGGTTCGAGTCCTGAATTGGGCAAAAGATTCCTGCATTGCCGGGGGTTGGACTAGATGACCCTCGCGGTCCCCTTCCAGCTCTACAATTCTATGATACTCCAGTGGCACAAAAAGCACAATCTCTTTCCCTTCTCTCTCTGTCCAGAAATGATCTCTTTCAGCTTCTGCCTTCTGGAAGAAGGTACAGGGTTATAAAGACTAGGACCAGCCGCCTGAGAAACAGTTTCTATCCAAATGCGATTTGGGTTTTAAACGCAGTGTAAGGTAGTCTCTATGGGAGTATACTGTACTCAGTTATGGGGTAACAAAGAGGGACATGGGTGGCGCTGTGGGTTAAACCACAGAGCCTAGGGCTTGCCGATCAGAAGGTCGGCGGTTCAAATCCCTACGACGGGGTGAGCTCCCATTGATCAGTCCCTGCTCCTGCCCACCTAGCAGTTCGAAAGCACGTCAAAGTGCAAGTAGATAAATAGGTACCGCTCCGGCGGGAAGGTAAATGGCGTTTCCATGCGCTGCTCTGGTTTGCCAGAAGCAGCTTAGTCATGCTGGCCACATGACCCGGAAGCTGTACGCCGGCTCCCTCGGCCAATAAAGGGAGATGAGCGCCGCAACCCCAGAGTCGGTCACGACTGGACCTAATGGTCAGGGGTCCCTTTACCTTTATGGGGTATCAAAGTTTTTAGGGGCTAACCAAGCTGAGATAGCTGGGATAGCAGGCTTGTGGGTTTTTGAATGTTTTTGATGTAGATTTTTTCAATTTCTTTGTTCTGTATGGGACAATGACAATAAAGATTATCGTATGTATCTGTCCCATCTGCTTTGACTCTGGCGACTCCCAAGCTTATCCTGCCCTCTGCTGGTGGCATGAAGGCAAACTCTAAAGGCACCTGTTTCCCTTCCTTCCTATCTGCCTCCAGTGCTAGAAACTCCTGTCCCATGCGCTTCCGAGGGATTTATAGAGACACGGAAGGGTTAAGAACATGAGAAGAGTCTGGTGGATCAGGCCCATCTGGTCTCTAGGAATTTGGGCAGAGGAATATCTGGCGATGCTGGGAATTGAACCTGGAGTCTCCTGCATGCAAAGGACCCTGAGCTGTGACCTTTCTGCTCAAAGGGAGGAGGAGAAAAAGCCTTGGCCTACCTGTGGTCTTGATGACCGCCTCCTGGAACATCCTTTCTTCGTGCTCTTTGATGATCTTGGTGCCTCCGGCGATGGCGCAGTCGTAGCTGCCCGTCAGGGCATAATCGATGCTTAGGCGCAGCTGCCTCAGGAGGGTGTTGAAGACCTCCAGCACGGTTGGCCCTGGAAGAAGCACACAGAGCGTCAGAGTCTCGCCTGCGATTCCCGCAGCGCAGGGGGTCAGACTAGAGGACCCCTGGGGGTCCCTTGTAGGAGTGCAAATATCCAGAGTGTGGGGGGTCAGGTGGGATTGCTATGAGGAATTATGAAATATGGAGCAAGCCATTGTGTCAGCAATGAAAGCATGGTGTTGGCTGGGTTTAATTCATTGACGATAATTTCTGATCAAATCCCACAAGCCTCTCTGCCTCTGCCATTTGCTTTCTCTACACCTGAAACCTGACTTATATGCAGAATTCATCATGTGAAAGGCTGGGCTGGATGAATCCCAAGCCAGAATTAAGATTACCAGAAGAAATATCAACAACCTCAGATATGCAGATGACACAACCTTGATGGCAAAAAGCGAGGAGGAATTAAAGAACCTTTTAATGAGGGTGAAAGAGGAGAGCGCAAAATATGGTCTGAAGCTCAACATCAAAAAAACGAAGATCATGGCCACTGGGCCCATCACCACCTGGCAAATAGAAGGGGAAGAAATGGAGGCAGTGAGAGATTTCACTTTCTTGGGCTCCATGATCACTGCAGATGGTGAGAGGAGCCACGAAATTAAAAGACCCCTGCTTCTTGGGAGAAAAGCAATGACAAACCTAGACAGCATCTTAAAAAGCAGAGACATCACCTTGCCAACAAAGGTCCGTATAGTTAAAGCTATGGTTTTCCCAGTAGTGATGTATGGAAGTGAGAGCTGGACCATCAAGAAGGCTGATTGCCCAAGAATGGATGCTTTTGAATTATGGTGCTGGAGGAGACTCTTGAGAGTCCCATGGACTGCAAGAAGATCAAACCTCTCCATTCTGAAGGAAATCAGCCCTGAGTGCTCACTGGAAGGACAGATCGTGAAGCTGAGGCTCCAAGACTTTGGCCACCTCAGGAGAAGAGAAGACTCCCTGGAAAAGACTCTGATGTTGGGAAAGATGGAGGGCGCAAGGAGAAGGGGACGACGGAGGACGAGATGGTGGGACAGTGTTCTTGAAGCTACCAGCATGAGTTTGACCAAGCTGAGGGAGGCAGTGGAAGACAGGAGTGCCTGTCTTTTAACATATCAGTTCCAATAGTCATACAACATATCTTCTCATATTATACAATGTTTTAGACTTCCATCAATACCTCTGGTGATTTTCTGTTCTATATAACTTATTCTGCATTTCTTAATTTCTATATTGCATTTAATTGTCCTCAACTAATCATTCTTTTCATAATCTTTCTTGTAATATTTCAAATAACCCACCTTACAAAACTTCTTGCAGTCCTGCCAGCGTAATCTGTTCAACACAATTACTTTTCAAATAGTTCATATATTTACTCCAGTCCTCTAAGAATCTCTGATCCCGCAGGTTTCGAATCCTTCCTGTTAATTTATCTAATTCTGCATAGTCCATCAACTTCATCCTCCATTCTAGCAGTTCCTTACTTTTAGCCCAGTTTCTGATCTTATGAGGGAGCGTGGTGTAGTGGTTAGAGCTTCGGAGTTCATATGCCCCTACACACCCACAAACCTCACTGGGGTGACCTTGAGCAAGTCCCCGAGCTCTCAGGATAACCTACCTCGCAGGGGTGTTGTGAGGGGTCAGTGAGGAGGGGTGGGGAGAACCGAACCCACCACCTTGAGATCCTTGGAAAAATAGCTGCGATGGATATGCAATAAATGAATAAAAAATAACTCTAAATGCCTCTCCAGGCTAAATTCCCCATCAGTATTTCCCATTGATTTGTCTGGGATTGATCTCTGACTCATCAGGGCTTTGCCAGTGATAATAGCATAAGAATAGTGGCTAACAGCAGCAGTGAGTTCCACAGTTTAAACACGCAAAGAACGGCTTTCTTTGGCCTGTCCCGATTCTTCCGACACTGCTATACTTTGGAGCAGGCGGGCGGCTAGAGATTTATCTGCCGGGAGTGGGCAATGCTCAGACAGCACCGTCTTGGGGGCCGCACCCTGGCTCCTTACCGACTGATCCGGAGGCTGCGATGACGGCGGCCTCCGACAGGACCTCCACGATCCCGGCCCGAACCGTGGCCGCGCTCCTGCTGTTGGCATCCAAGTGGCTTAGAAGCTGCTGGATCACGAGGTGAGAGTGCTGGGGCTGGAAGGGCAAACGGACAGAGGCGATGAGGGGAGAAAAGAACGTAAGATCGTGATGATGTGGAAATGTTGGTGTCAGACTTCGATTTTGTCCTAATGGTTTCTTTTTTTAAAAAAGAAAATGCTTTTTATTGAATTTTCTTTAACATAGGTAAAGGTAAAGGTACCCCTGCCCGTACGGGCCAGTCGTGCCCGACTCTAGGGTTGTGCGCTCATCTCACTTAAGAGGCCGGGAGCCAGCGCTGTCCGCACACACTTCTGGGTCACGTGGCCAGCGTGACAAAGATGCTCTGACGAGCCAGCACCAGCGCAGCATACGGAAATGCCGTTTACCTTCCCGCTATAAAGTGGTACCTATTTATCTACTTGCACTTAAGGGTGCTTTCGAACTGCTAGGTGGGCAGGAGCTGGGACCGAAAGACGGGAGCTCACCCCGCCGCAGGGATTCGAACCGCCGACCATACGATCGGCAAGTCCTAGGCACTGAGGTTTTACCCACAGTGCCACCCGCGTCCCTTTTCTTTAACATAAACAAAAGAAAATAAATACAGTAAAATTCTACCATCGTATGTCCACTTACTTTCTCGACACTCTATCCAGCACAGACTTCCCTCCCTCCCTTCAACAGGCTTTCATATTAATCTTTCATTTTTCGCAGATTCTTAATAACACATTATTCACATCCTAAGATTAATTTTAATCCTACTACAGTCTTTAAACTTCTACAGTTGTTACTTATATACTCCATAAATTTACTCCATTCTCTTCTGAACTTTGTTTCCTCTTGGTCACGGATCCTGGGGTTCAGTTTTGCTAATTCCACATATTCTACCATTTTTGCCTGCCACTCCTCTAATGTTGGCAATTCCTGAGTTTTCCATTTTTCAGCTACTAAGATTCTGGCAGCAGTCGTGACATACATGAATAATCTCTGGTCTGCATTTCTTATTTCATCTCCTATCAATCCCAGCAAAAAGGCTTCCGGGTTTTTTGGGGAAGTGTATTTGAACAATTTTTTCAGTTCATTGTAGATCATATCCCATTTTTTTTTCATTTTCTCACATGTCCAGCACATGAGATAAAAACCTCCATCTTTCACTTTACATTTCCAGCATGCTTTACTGCTCATTCTATACATTTTTGCTATTTTGACAGGTGTTAAATACCATTGTCCTAATGGTTTCGATATTAATTGCATTTGACCTTCTAGGCAGAATGTATTGATGAATGATTCCTGCATGCTTGCATTTTGTAACCCTTATGCTTTCCTTATATGAACAAGTAATCTTATCTGGCACCAATGGCCAGCCAGGGTGTTTGCCTTTGTCTGTTTCGAGTTAAGGCTAGAGTTCAAATCCAGCATCTAAGATATAGGAGTAAGATATGGGAATGGAAAGTCAACAGTCCCTGCAGAAGGCCTGGTTGCCAGTGTAACAGGGATTAGAGTGCAATAAAAGATAAAGGTAAAGGTACCCCTGCCCGTACGGGCCAGTCGTGTCCGACTCTAGGGTTGTGCGCTCATCTCGCTTAAGAGGCCGGGGGCCAGCGCGGTCCGCAGACACTTCCGGGTCACGTGGCCAGCGTGACGAAGCTGCTCTGGCGAGCCGGCACCAGCGCAGCACACGGAAACGCCATTTACCTTCCCGCTATGAAGCGGTACCTATTTGTCTACTTGCACTTAGGGGTGCTTTTGAACTGCTAGGTGGGCAGGAGCTGGGACCGAAAGATGGGAGCTCACCCGCCGCGGGGATTCGAACCGCTGACCATACGATCAGCAAGTCCTAGGCACTGAGGTTTTACCCACAGCGCCACCCTCGTTAGTTGAGACCAAATGGTTTGGTAAATGAGGACAAGTTGATATTAGTGTGGCAGAGCCTAGGACTTCCTGATCACAAGGTTGGCGGTTCGAATCCCCGCAATGGGGTGAGCTCCCATTATTTGGTCCCAGCTTCTGCCAACCTAGCAATTCAAAAGCATGTCAAAGTGCAAGTAGATAAATAGGTACCACTCTGGTGGAAAGGTAAACGGTGTTTCCGTGCGCTGCTCTGGTTCGCCAGAAGCAGCTTAGTCATACTGGCCACATGACCTGGAAGCTGTACGCCGGCTCCCTCGGCCAATAAAGCGAGATGAGCTCTGCAACCCCAGAGTCGGTCACGACTGGACCTAATGGTCAGGGGTCCCTTTACCTTTACCTATGCGTGTTTACAGGGGGCAGGTAGGTGTGTTTACAGGGGGCAGGTGGGGGACTCCCTGGTCCTGAATGGGACAACTGTGCCCCTGAAAGCCAACAGAGCATTTCTAGCTAAAAAGCTGGTCCAACGACGGATGGCGTCAAGGAGAGATTGCGCTGTGTGTCCTGTCCTTTTGCATTACCTGGACAGGTAAGGTCACACCCACATTCAGTCACATGCAAAGGAAGGATGTTCCAGCCAGGAGGAAACAGGAAGTTTTCAACTGGCTGGGCCAAACATTCCCCTGCATGTCCACTCTAGGAAAACAAGGAATGCTGTACTTGACTGCTTCTTATGTATCACATCCCACAACTGCCTTCTGCAGTTCCACAGCTAAACCGTGCACTGAAGAAGCTGTTTCTTTTGTCTGTAGCAAATCTCCAGCTGCATCACATGCCTGTGAGTTCTAGCGTTGCAAAAGAGGGAGGCAAATTTTCTCTACCCTCTTTTCGCATGCCAGGCATTCTTTCATAAATGTCTGCCAGGAAGCAGGTGGATTTGCAGGACCCCGCAGGGTTGAAACGACGCATGTTTGTGTGTGCAGAGGAGCTCTGTCCCTTGGCAAAGCGAAACCCAAACCCACTCTCCTTTCAGCGCGGGAAGGAGAAGCCCTCTCCCCACGGCGACTCTCACCTGGATAGAGTACATGATGATCTTAAAGCAGCGGATGGCGAACGTCTTCGGCTCCCACAGCGTGTGGTTGTCCAGGTGGCTTTTGGGAAAGAAGGGAAAGGACACCGTTTAGCAGAGGCACCCAACAAACATCTGGATTTCCTGCTCTCTCGCACACCTGCCAGAGCATCTGGAGGACAGTCCCTGGTTTCAGAGTGTCAGGTGAGAAGCCATGGCAGGTGGTTGCAGGAAGGCAGGTAACGCACACAGCCAGCTCTTGGAGCAGAAAACAAATCGGCTTTTCCCTGGGAATCTAGAAATCACCACCTGAACCAGAGAAACAAATCTATCGCTTGTTCAAAGTTCAACCAACGATTCGGTTTCTTTGTTTGAGAATTTTTTTAAAAAACCTGCTACCTCGGTTTCTCTGTATCCAAGATTAGCCTTTTCTCATGTGAAAATTGATTTAAGGATTCCAGCCAATAATAGCTGGTCAGAGAGGGAGGGAGAGACAAAGGACTCAGCTACATTAGTCCGAAAACAGTGTTTTGAATGTGTTACAAACTTGAAACACCAGATGGCGCTAGAGAGCAAAAGAATTTTCTTTGCTGTTTTCCATAGGGTACTTTTTCTTTTGTTATAACGATTTGATTTCTGGCTAATTTATAGCATGCTTTCCCTGTGTGCAGATCCAGTGAAAGTGAAAGAGGGGCATGCAAATATCCAAGTGGCAACAGAGAGCATTTGCAGCCCTCCAGGTGCTTTTGAGGCTCCCAGTGGTCAGGAATGATAGGAACTATAGTCCACCAACATTCAGGAGGCAACAGGCTCCCCCATTCCTTATATTATAACTCTGCCAGCTCAGACCAAAGGACCACCAGGTCCTCCATGTTGTTTCACACAGTGGCTGGTCAGAGATGTCTGGGGAATCCATGAACAGGACATGGAGGTTTCTGCTTTCCTTTGCTGTCTGCCTGCAGCATCCCATGTCAACTGCCTCTGCACATGGAGGCTCTATTTAGCTGTTCATAGAACACAAGAAGAGGCCTGTAGCTGGATCTGTGGGAAACCAGCAATCGAGATCTGAGCACGACTTTCCCCTCCTGTGGCTTCCAAAAAAACTGGTACTGATGCAGCTGAGAATTGTATTAGTTTTTCTGTACTTTATGAGTAGAGCCATAAAGTGTTGGATCTGGATGGATGGAGCCTGTGGTTTCAGCCCCTGAAGTTGTGCCTGCTTCTGCCCAATGCAAACCTGTGGGAATGTTCAGGGAGGCAGGAGAGGATATATTGTTTATTAATATCCTTCCTAACTGGTGCTACCAAGTTCTATAACTTAGCAGAGTTTTACATTCCCCTTTTAAATGTACAGCGGATAACTGGTTGCAGGCTTGTTTAAGCCTCTTAATATTATCTGAAGGCAGCCCTGTTTAGGGAAGCTTTTAATGTTTAATAGGTTATTGTATTTTAATATTTTGTTGGAAGCCGCCCAGAGTGGCTGGGGAAACCCAGCCAAATGGGCGGGGTATAAATAATAAATTGTTGTTGTTGTTGTTGTTGTTGTTGTTGTTGTTGTTGTTGTTGTTGTTGTTGTTGTTGTT
>JAXCMG010000060.1:3008660-3021334 GCA_034642415.1 Podarcis siculus
TTGTTGTTGTTGTTGTTGTTGTTGTTGTTGTTGTTGTTGTTGTTGTTATAATATTCCTGGTAAGTCCCCTTATATCCCTCTTAAAAGAATAAACACACCACAATCTTGTTTAAAGTATATAAAAAGTTTACTCACACATTCAGTTCACAGATGGATCCCTGAAGGCAGACTTAGTTACAAAGGACATACATGTGGATCTACTCCATATGGGGGGTTAATCCCAGTGACTGCAGACTGGCAGTCACTCCAGTTCACACAGCGAAAGGAAGATGGAAAAAAGAGGGAGGAGGGCTGTGTGTCTTGCGGTTTTGTTACCTGCACAGGTAAGGTCACGCCCACCTCTAGTCACATGCAAGAGGAAGGATGCTCCAGCCCAGGAGGAAACAGGAAGTTCCGACTGGCTGGGCCAAACATCCCCCTGCATGTCCACTCTAGGAAAACAAGGAATGTTGTACTTGACTGCTATCTATATATCACATCCCACAAACCCCCACTCTTCTGGTTAGGCAAACCGATCCCCCACCCCGATGGGACCACTGAGGCAAGATCAACGGGGAGCGACGCAGGATCATCAGGGACTTACATGAGGACAGGTTTGATGGCGTTTTTGATGTTTCCGTAAGCTGCCCGGCCCAGCAGCTCCCTCAGGCATCTCTCGGCCAACTCAGCCGGGTTCTCTTTCTCCTTCTCGGTTGTTTGCAAGGGAGACGGAGAACGGCTAGAGGAGCAGAGACAGATTCAATTCAGACCCAGGTCTGGAGACTTGCACAGTGCAAAAATGCACGGTCGCAGCTCTTTCTGAGTTTTGTTTCCTCCAAATGGCTGGAGCATTTATTTCATAAAATTTATACACCCCTGTTGGGATGCTGCCGGGGAGACGGGGGCATTTGGCAGACCCCCAGCTGGCTCCAGCCACCGGCCGGCAGCCGGGAGAACTCCGGTTCTCAGAACAGCATCAATCAATGACTCAAGCCTCCAATACGTTCAGAAGCTGACATGCTCTTATCAGCAGAGTGAATAAATCTTCAGAACATAAGTGGCAGACAGAGACATGCGTAAACATTATTTACAGGCGTTTATTCAGCATAGTTCAGGAACGAAGGAAAAAACATGTCTGCTTCCCTTCGTGTCCAGCAAAACAGCAATATAGCAAAAGCAATATGCAACGGAAGATCCCAGCAGACTGTGCTGGAATGTAAACAGGCATGTGACATTCAACAGTCATGCCTGTTCCTTTTAAGGTGGAACGGAACTATATCCTTACATCCTTCCCCTTTCCATGTAACCTGTAGTACCTGTGGTTCAACCCAGTTGCAACCTCTGTACATAAACCTTAAGTTGTTCTCTGTTAACAACCTTAGACAACAGATTTGCAGGAATTTCATTTCCTGGCATGTAGGACACCTGAATAAGCCCCTTCCGAATACAGAAAGCCCCAAAGAGAGTAAAACAATAAAATTATCAGTACAAACGCTCTATTTAACCAAACTGAAAACAAATTAAATCAGACATATTCTGCATGTCTGGGTAGACTTGCCCAAACAAAAAATGTTTTTAGCAGGCACTGAAAAGTTTACTGCGAAGGCGCCTTCCTGATTTCAAGAGGCAGGGAGTTCCAGAGGATAAATGCTGTCACAATAAAAGATTTATTTCCTACATAATGCCCATCGGTATCAGGTGGCACCTGTAGCAGTGACAGCTCCACAGATCGAAGAAGTCAAGTGGGTGTATTTGGCATAAGCTGATCTCGCAAGTAAACTGGCATGTTGCCACCCAGACCCTGCTGAAGTAAACCTAGAGCCACGTGGCACCTAGAAAGACATATTCTTGGGAATGTGGAGCAGGAAGAAGCCACCCAGCTGCAGACATTTCGCTGCACAAGCCATATGTCGTGGTTCCTCAGAGGAAAGAGGCAGGATCAAACCTAGCATACAGAGACCCAACGGGTACCCTCCTCCGGGTCATTCTGCGACCCAGCTGCACCGGAATGAGGGGGTGAATGCAATCCCACCCCAGGCACAGATGCGGAAGGATAACTTCCCACCTCGCCCCCAGCGGAAGCTGATTGGAAAGAGGCAAGACAGAACAGTGACTCACACAGAGATGCAGCGGACCACCTCCAGGATGGATGGAGAATTTTGGGCTCACAGGAAGCTGCCTTGGAGGTAGACAGGCCACTGGCTCACCGAGCCCACTATTTTCTAATTTGGCAGCAGCTGACCATGGTTTTGGGCAGCAGCCTTACCTGGGCATACCTGGTGATGCTGAGGATCACACCTGGGGCCTTTTATGTGCAAAGCACAAGCCACGCCCCCTCTCCCATAGCCGTCAACTTACAGATTTGAAAATAAGGGACCAGCAGCCTCAAAAATAAGGGATCAGCAGCCAAAATAAGGGATTTCTGGGCACAGGTATGTTCAACTTCTGAGCCCCTCCAAACCAAAGGCAGAAAGCCCAGCCAGCAGCCAAACGAAGCCTCAAGCGGTGGTTCCCACAGCGCAGCAACCCGGCAAAGGGGATGCAGCAAGGAAAACCACCGTCCCCTCTCCGCTGGCACTGGGAAGCGCTGAGCAAAGGCGAGTCCCCAGGCAACGTGGCCGATTTGATCGGCACAAGGCATGCAAGCTCCACCCCCCAGTCGTTCTTAGACTCCTTATTGGGTGAGCAACGCAGCCAAGCAACCCAGTTGGAGCCTCCCTCCTCCCTGGCCGGCAGGGAGGGAGGGAGAGGAGCTGCTTCCTTTGAAACCCGGGAAATTTAAGGGACATCATCAGTAAGGGACAGCAGCAGGACATGGCGCTGGGATAAGGGACTTTCCCACCAAATAAGGGACGGTTGACAGGTATGCTCCTCTCCTTAAAGGGGCCTTCAATTATTTGATAGATGCCTCTGTGAGAGTGCCCAGACTTGCCCTTTGAGTGCCATTGGGGGCATTCCTGATCTAGCTGTTCTTCCGACAGCATTCCCACTCCAGGATTCCCCTGGGCAGAAAGTTACTCACCTTTCAGTCTCCTCCGCATGCTGAAGGTTGAAGAGAAGCGAAGGGACAATCTTATCCATGTGCTGAGGATCCCAAATGTTGGCCTGAAGTTCGTCGTTCACCGTCTTCCGCACCACGCCTTGGAGACCTTTTATCCCAGACATCCGGATTCTGAAAGAGAGAGATTTTTTTTGCTGCCTAGCTGGAATTCTGGCCTCCAGCTCAGCCTTTCCTAAACTGGCTTCCAGTACGTTTCCAAGCCCAATTCAAAGTGTTGGTGCTGACCTTGAAAGCCCTAAACGGCCTCGTTCCAGTATACCTGAAGGAGCGTCTCCACCCCATCGTTCTACCCGGACACTGAGGTCCAGCGCCGAGGGCCTTCTGGCGGTTCCCTCACTGCGAGGAGCCAAGTTACAGGGAACCAGGCAGAGGGCCTTCTTGGTAGTGGCGCCCGCCCCGTGGAACACCCTCCCACCAGATGTCAAAGAGATAAACAACTACCTGACATTTGGAAGACATCTGAAGGCAACCCTGTTCAGGGAAGTTTTTAATGTCTGATGCTGCATTGTTTCTAATATTCAGTTGGAAGCCACCCAGAGTGGCTGGGGAAACCCAGCCAGATGGGCGGGGTATAAATAATAATAATAATAATAATAATAATAATAATAATAATAATAATAATTACTATTTGGGGCTACAGCTTCTCATCTGCCCCAGCTCTCAACTACATAACTATTTCTAACCTGAGAGTCTTAGGGAATGGAATCACAGAAATGGAAGGAATCGCAGCTAAAACATCCATGGCAGGTGGCCATCCAAGCTCTGCTTAAAAACCGAGGTTGTAAAAACCTGTTTTCCTTTTTTTACATAAGAGATTAATAACTTCTCTGTTATTAGATCTCCAAGGAATATGGGTAAGGCTCTTTTGCAGTATCTCACTGATCTTAAATCTCCCGAAGTAAAAGCTGGACCTAGAAGCATCTGTTGGTTAGAGTGCGGTGCTGATAATGCCACAGTTCGCAGGTTCAATCCCCACAGAGGACAGCTGCATTTTCCTGCATTGCAGGGGGTTGGACTAGATGATCCTCAGGGTCCCTTCCAACTCTAAAATTCTCTGATCAACAGAGGTTTTTTATATTCTAATTTGCGGGCTTTGCAAGAGTCATCTGGCTCTTCTTTGGTTGGTATGATAATTTGCTTGAGTCGCCCATCCCTATACAGTGTTACCTCGGGTTACATACGCTTCAGGTTACACACGCTTCAGGTTACAGACTCCGCTAACGCAGAAATAGTACCTCGGTTTAAGAACTTTGCTTCAGGGTGAGAACAGAAATCGTGCTCTGGTGGCGCGGCGGCAGCGGGAGGCCCCATTAGCTAAAGTGGTGCTTCAGGTTAAGAACAGTTTCAGGTTAAGAACGGACCTCCGGAACAAATTAAGTACGTAACCAGAGGTACCACTGTAGAAGGAAGAAGCTGTTAGAATTCCTGCTCCATGATTGCAGTCATGGGATTGTTATCTCTCACATGACGGTGTATGTTTTGATTCTACAGAGTGGGAAGTGACGGAGACAGGATGTTTGTGTAGCTGTGTTCCGTGAAGTGGACTATTGTTCCTTTGTTCTTTTTCTCTTTGCTGTCTGATGCTAGAGAGAGAGGGAGCCACGTTGCAGTGCTCTGTGTGTGTGTTTATACATAAATAAAGTAGATTAGCCAAAATGCTGAGTTGTGAAGACTCTGCGGATCCCTAAGTGTGCTCGTGTCGGTTGGCATCTGTCGCTGTGATGTTCAGGATGAAGAAAGCTTATGAAGCTCCCGAACGATCGACCAGGAGGGAGGCAACATGCCAGTCGGGCATGTGTCTCTGCCAGGGTCCTACTCGGGTGTAGGCTGAACTCCTGACAGAAGCTACCGCCAAAGAAGAAGAAGATTGGCCAAACAAACTAAAGAACTATGCATGACATAGTACAAAATTTGTAACCCAAGAAAGAAAAGCACATTGTTGTTTTAAAAAGGGGAAATGTTTAAGGCATATATTGCAAGCTTTGTGTATAGGTTTCTACATTAGTTGAACTTCTAAAGGTCGCTTGTAACAACATGAATAAGATGTTAAAATGGGACTGTTAAGAATATAAGATTCTATAGATGTGCATAAATAAGTATAAAATAGTGGAACCAGGAGGGGGAGGGGAGGGAAGTCAATTAAGATGTATGAATTCTGGAAACAGATTGGTATAGAAATATTGGGAATTGTGGGTAGGAAAGTGGAAATATCTAAATTAATGGTTCTTATTTGCCTGAGTAGCACGGAGTTAAAACAAAAGAGGAATGTAAATGGATTAAATTGATGGTAATTGTATCCAGACAGGTTATAGCGAGTAACTGGAAAAATGCAGAAGAGCTAGGGGTGAATCAATGGAGGGAAAATTTGAAAAATATTACAATCTTAGAATATCTGACTGTGAAGATACATAAAATGAAAGGGTTTAAGGTCAGTGAGAAGGAGGAGGATTGGTTTGAGAAAACTAATTGAATTATTTGGGCAGGTTTGAACATTTTGGGGCAATCAAAATGTTAAAAGTTAAATA
Source organism: Podarcis siculus (assembly GCA_034642415.1). Lineage (NCBI taxonomy): Eukaryota > Metazoa > Chordata > Lepidosauria > Squamata > Lacertidae > Podarcis > Podarcis siculus. Next base: position 3,014,226 of record JAXCMG010000060.1, read on the forward strand.
AACCTTGTGGAGGGAGGAGTGTTAAGGTATATAGAATTGTACATATGATTGATTTGAATATGTTATTATTGATTATGTATACCCAATGTATCAGCTCCCTGTGGGTTTTCACTGTTTGTTTTCACTGGTTGTGTTTTGGATGTTGGTAAAAATAAATAAATTAATTAATTAAGAAAAATTAAGATGTATGAATTAAATTTGTGATTATGACCTTTTTTGTTTTCTTTTTTATGTTATTATAAAAGTAAGAAATTGTATTTTTTATTTTTTAAAAAAAGATAATTTGCTTGAGTCATCAGCACTTTCTTATCTCTTCCACAACCCTGGGACTGCAAAACCAGCCGAAACAGCTGCAACAGTAATATTCCCGTCAATAATATCAGTAATATTAATATCAGTAATGTTAGAGGTGGGGTGGCCATCTGTCAGGGATGCTTTAGCCAAGATTCCTTCATTGCAGCGGGTTGGACTAGATGACCCTTGGGTCCCTTCCAACTCTTAAGATTCTCTGGTTCTATAATAGTAATAGTAATAGTAATAGTAATAGTAATAATAGTAATTTATTATTTGTACCCCACACATCTACCTGGGTTTCCCCAGCCACTCTGGGCGGCTTCCAACAAAGATTAAAAATACATTAAATGTCACACATTAAAAACTTCCCTGAACAGGGCTGCCTTCAGATGTCTTCTAAAAGTCTGGTAGTTGTTCTCTTTGACATCTGGTGGGAGGGCATTTCACAGGGCGGGTGCCACTACCAAGAAGGCCCTCTGCCTGGTTCCCTGTAACTTGGCTTCTCACAATGAGGGAACCGCCAGAAGGCCCTCGGCGCTGGATCTCAGTGTCCGGGCAGAATGATGGGGGTGGAGACGCTCCTTCAGGTGTACTGGACCGAGGCCATTTAGGGCTTTCAAGGTCAGCACCAACACTTTGGATTGTGCTCGGAAACGTACTGGGAGCCAATGTAGGTCTTTTAAGACCGGTGTTATGTGGTCTTGGCGGCCGCTCCCAGTCACCAGTCTAGCTGCCGCATTCTGGATTAGTTGTAGTTTCCGGGTCACCTTCAAAGGTAGCCCCACATAGAGCGCCTAATATACACATGCAACCTTACTTCTTAGTGCCCCCCAGAAATCCCCCTGCCCCCAGGGGGCTCTACCACCGCTGCATTAAGCTGAACCAACACCTACTGCCAAGGGGGTTTAATTGGGTGCAAACAGGCCATGGCGCTGTGCAGACCCACAGATCCAAGAGGAACCATAGCAGGAAACAAAAGACGTGCTAGTTTTGAGGCGGTTAGTCACCGATTGCTCTTAGAGGCACCTTGTTCTGATCCGACTCCCGCACCTCGGCTATTCATTATCCCTCTGAAAAGCAGCACCCAGCTTTTGTCAAGGAGGGAGAAGGCATTTAAAAGGCATCTTTGGCAGGCTAATTGCAGGTGGAGATTGTGTGCAGAGTTGCAGGGAGCTCTCCTTGAATAGGATCCAAGAGAGAAGATCTCCTTGGGTGGCGGAATAGAGGGGTGGGTGGGGAAATGAAGCCCCTGCTGGGGTTTTTTTTTGAAAGTGCCAGGAGAGGAGAGAAGCTTGTTTCGTGGTAAGCAACATTAATCTGGCTCTGATCCTCGTAATTAATCCTTCGGGGAGGAGGGAGTCGCCCCCGTCGAAAGGGAAAGGAAGGTGCTCTTTAAATGCTCATGCCAAACGAGGCTGCAATCTCCTGCCAGGGGTGGGTTCACCTTCAAGGAGTCCAAAAGGGATGCTCTCATCCAGAACTGGTTTGGCACAGATCTTCCAGCAAAAAATAGAACCAGAGGGAAGGAAGGACTCAAGCTGGCTCCTTCAAGACGACAGAGGCCACGCCTCCTCCTGTGGGTCTTTGCTGCATAGAATTGTAGCACTGGAAGGGAACCCAGGGCTCATCTAGTCCATCCCCTCGCAACGCAGCTGAAGAATCGCTTGCAGATGGCCGTGCAACCTCTGCTTACAAAACTCAAACCAAAAAGAGTCTGCTCCCTTCCGAGGGAGCCTGTTCCACTGTCAAAAAGCTCTTGCCACCAGAAAAAGTTCTTCCTGATGATGAGTTGGAATTTCAGTTTTTGTAATGTAAATCCATTGGTTTGGGTCCTACCCTCTGAACCAGCAGAAAATAGCCTTGTTCCGTCTTGTTCCCAGCAGAAAATAGCCTTGCTCCATCTGGTACGCAGGCTGAGACCCTCCCTGTCCAGAGATTGTCTCACCAGAGTGCTGCATGCTCTAGTTATCTCTCGCTTGGACTACTGCAATGTGCTCTACGTGGGGCTACCTTTGAAGGTGACCCAGAAACTGCAATTAATGCAGAATGTGGCAGCTAGACTTCTGACTGGGAGTGGACCACATAACACCAGTCTTGAAATACCTACATTGGCTCCCAGTAGGTTTTCGAGCACAATTCAAAGTGTTGGTGCTGACCTTTAAAGCCCTAAATGGCCTCAGCCCAGTATACCTGAAGGAGCGTCTCCACCCCAATCATTCTGCCTGGACATTGAAGTCCAGCACAGAGGGCCTTCTGGTGGTTCCTTCCCTGTGAGAAGCCAAGTTACAGGGAACCAGGCAGAGGGCCTTCTCGGTAGTGGCACCCGGCCTGTGGAATGCCCTCCCATCAGATGTCCAAGAGAAAAACAACTACTTGACATTTAGAAAACATCTGAAGGCAGCCCTGTTCAGGGAAGTTTTTAATGTGTGACATTCTAATGTATTTTTAATCTTTGTTGGAAGCCGCCCAGAGTGGCTGGGGAAACCCAGCCAAATGGGCGGGGTACAAATAAATTATTATTTATTGCTTGAAGATGGCTCTCCTATCTCCTCTCAGTCTCCTCTTTTCCAGGCTAAACACACCCAAATCTCTCAACCGTTCCACCTATGGCTTGGCTTCCAGACCCCTGATCATCTTGGTTGACCTCCTCTGCCTATAGTCCAGCTTGTCAACGTCCTTCTTAAATTGTGGCACCCAGAACTGGACGCAGTATTCCAAGTGAGGTCTGACCAAGGCAGAATAGAATGGCCTTATGAGAAACGGTTGAAGGAACTGGGTAGGTTTAGCCCGGAAAAGAGGAGACTGAGAAGAGATAGGATGGCTATCTTCAAGCATCTCAAGGGTTGTCACATGGAAGAGGAAACATGCTTGTTTTCTCCTGATCTGGAGGGTAGGACTCGAACCAATGGCTTCAAGTTACAAGGAGATTCCAATTAAACATCAGAAAGAACTTTCTGACAGTGAGAGCTGCTTGACAGTGGATCAGTCTCCCTTGGGAGGTTGTGGACATTCCTTCCTTGGTGGTTTTTAAGCAGAGGTTGGCTGGCCATTGGTCATGGATGCTTTAGTTAAGATTCCTGCATTGCGGGGAGTTGGACTAGATGACTCGAACTCTACAAATTTATGATTTGAGGACCTTGGAGACCAGGGTTCAAATCCAGACTAGGCCATTGAGACTCACTAGGTAAGAAAAGCAATGACAAACCTAGACACCATCTTAAAAAGCAGAGACATCACCTTGCCAACAAAGGTCCGTATAGTTAAAGCCATGGTTTTCCCAGTAGTGATGTATGGAAGTGAGAGCTGGACCATAAAGAAGGCTGATCGCCGAAGAATTGGTGCCTTTGAATTCTGGTGCTGGAGGAGACTCTTGAGAGTCCCATGGACTGCAAGAAGATCCAACCTCTCCATTCTGAAGGAAATCAGCCCTGAGTGCTCACTGGAAGGACAGATCCTGAAGCTGAGGCTCCAAGACTTTGGCCACCTCATGAGAAGAGAAGACTCCCTGGAAAAGACCCTGATGTTGGGAAAGATGGAGGGCACAAGGAGAAGGGGATGACAGAGGACGAGATGGTGGGACAGTGTTCTCGAAGCTACCAGCATGAGTTTGACCAAACTGCTGGAGGCAGTGGAAGACAGGAGTGCCTGACGTGCTCTGGTCCAGGGGGTCACGAAGAGGCGGACACAACTAAACAACTAAACAACAACAACAAATGTAAGACCCTGACAGCCAGTTGTAGGGATAAAATGGGGAGTTGGTGAATCATGTGACCACCTTGAGCTTTTGGGAGGAAAAGGTGAGATAAAAATGGAGTGGATGGATGGGTAGCTAGATGGATAGATGAATCCAGCTCGTACTCACTTTGTCCGGGTGTCCATGTCGTCGTGGCTGGAATGACACATTTCGCTGAAGCGAGAGACGAAGAAGTCGTAGCTCCTGTGATACGACGGGGTGTCCTCCTCAATGTTTGCAAATTTCACAAACTGCAGGCGAGGAAACAGGGAGCAGGGTGGCAGAGAAAGGGGTGGAAGACATGAATTTTAAAAATGCAACCCTCTTGCCCAATTCTCACTCTGTGGGGAAATACGGACGATCTTCCTTTCCACATGGAGTGGAGTTTGTCGACATCCTCCTTAAATTGTGGCGCCCAGAACTGGACACGGTATTCCACCTTCCATGTGACAGCCTGCATTACAGGGGGTCAGACTTGATGAACCTTGGGGGTACCACCCAACTCTACAGGTCTAAGCGGTTTTTAAATTTTAAGAAATGAATAAAGTTTGGGCCCAGGGACTCTCTGCTTCACTGCTCAGCTGCTTAGCCACCCTGCCAAGCTACGTCTCTGAGGAGAAGGGAATAATAATCATAATATAACAATAATAATAATAATAATAAATTTTATTTATACCCCACCCTCCCCAGCCAAGACCGGGATCAGGGTGGCTAACACCAAGTAAAAACCATTGATTAAAATACAACTTAAAAACAAGATTAAGTAGAATATTGAAATGCAGCCTCGTTTCAGTAGAAACTCAAATCAAAAACTTTTGGGGGATGAAAACGTCAAATCTTCACCAAGGCCAACTATCCAGACTGGTCCTACATGGGCCAGAAAAAGCCAGGGAAGTCCCCAAATAGGAGTTCCATCACAGAAGAAGAAAGAAAAAAGGAAATAAGCGAAGGGGATCAAGTTGATTCCAAGCCAAAGGCCAGGAGGAACAAATCTGTCTTACAGGCCCTGCGGAAAGAAATCAGATCCGGCAGGGCCCTGGTCTCATGAGACAGAGCGTTCCACCAGGCCGGGGCCAGTGTTGAAAAGACCCTGGTCAAGTCTGCTACCTGCACCTCTTCCTCATATGCAACACTTCGCAAATCTCACAACGCTTACTGAATTTGTGCCAAGGATCTGCAGGTCCGGCTTCTCTGACTCCAGCAGCTTGGCCACCATCTTCAGGAAGCTCTCCACGAAAAGATTGATGCTCTGGCAGTGACAGGCCATCAGGAGCTGGTCCAGGGCTTCCATCGCGATGCAGACGTACCTGGAGTGGCAGGCAGAGAAAGAGAAATGCAAAACCACCCTTAGAATGACTCCATCCCTTACTGGTTAGAAGGAGAGCAAGGGAAAGCAACGTTCAGTGTCACCAAAGGGTACAAAGGAACACAGGAAGCTGATTGCTAACCAGTCACAGGATCACAGGATTGTAGAGTCACCTAGTCCAGGGATGCCCAGCTTCCAAGAGACTGCAATCTACTCACACGTTTAAAATCTGGCAGTGATCTACCCCTTTTTGGGGGGGATTCATGTTGTTGAGCTTTTTTAAGGGAGGAAATATTCATTAATTTAGCAGCTTAGGTCAAATAAATAAAAAAGGCGCTCACGAAGAGATTGCTAATGAGATTACAGTCAGCCTCACTGTAAAAACTCTGACTAGATCTAGAGGGCAGAGCCGGATGGAGGAGCCAGCAATCTACTGAAACCTCCCGGGGATCGGCCAGTCGATCCTGATCGACTTGTTGGACATCCCTGATCTAGTCCAACCCCCTGCAATGCAGGCTGTCACACAGAAGATGTTGAAGCGATGACTCTTCAACATCAACTTCATTGGACTGGTCATGTTGTGCGGATGCCTGATGATCGTCTTCCAAAGCAACTACTCTATTCCGAACTTAAAAATGGAAAGCGTAATGCCATTGGACAACAAACACTGGCCTGCGGGCGCTCTAGTTGGAGAACAGCCTTTCCCAAAGGTGTCATGGGCTTTGAAGACACTCGAACTCAGGACGAAAGGGAGAAACTTGCTAGGAGGAAGGCACGCTTGGCAAACCCTCACTGTGATCAACTCCCTCCCGGAAACCTATGTCCCCACTGTGGAAGGACGTGTGGGTCCAGAACTGGCCTCCACAATCCCTTACGGACTCATTGTTAAAACCGTGTTTATGGAAGACAATCTTACTGGGCTACAAGGGATTGCCGAAGGAGGAGGAGGAGGAGGAGGAGGAGGAGGAGGAAGAAGATGATGTTGATGAAGATGATGATGAAGAAGAAGAGGAAGAAGATGATGAAGAAGAAGAGGAAGAAGAAGAAGAAGTTGATGAAGAAGAAGAAGAGGAGGAAGAAGAGGAAGAGGAAGAAGAGGAAGAAGAAGACAATCTTACTGGGCTACGAGGGATTGCCGAAGAAGGAGGAGGAGGAGGAGGAAGATGATGATGAAGAAGATGATGATGAAGAAGAGGAAGAAGAAGAAGAAGAGGAAGAAGAGGAAGAAGAAGAAGAAGAGGAAGAAGAGGAAGAAGAGGAAGAAGAGGAAGAAGAAGAAGAAGAGGAAGAAGAGGAAGAAGAGGAAGAAGAAGAAGACAATCTTACTGGGCTACGAGGGATTGCTGAAGAAGAAGTAGAAGAAGGAGGAGGAGGAGGAGGAGGAAGATGATGATGAAGAAGATGATGATGAAGAAGAGGAAGAAGAGGAGGAAGAGGAAGAAGAGGAAGAAGAAGAAGAAGAGGAAGAAGAGGAGGAGGAAGAAGACAATCTTACTGGGCTACGAGGGATTGCCGAAGAAGGAGGAGGAGGAGGAGGAAGATGATGTTGAAGAAGATGATGATGAAGAAGAGGAAGAAGAAGAAGAAGAGGAAGAAGAGGAAGAAGAGGAAGAAGAGGAAGAAGAGGAGGAGGAAGAAGACAATCTTACTGGGCTACGAGGGATTGCTGAAGAAGAAGTAGAAGAAGGAGGAGGAGGAGGAGGAAGATGATGATGAAGAAGATGATGATGAAGAAGAGGAAGAAGAGGAAGAAGAAGAAGAGGAAGAGGAAGAAGA
>JAXCMG010000060.1:3021344-3046040 GCA_034642415.1 Podarcis siculus
GAAGAAGAAGAAGAAGAAGAAGAAGAAGAAGAAGAAGAAGAAGAAGAAGAAGAAGAAGAAGAAGAATGCCGGCTGTCACATGGAAGATGGAGCAAGCTTGCTTTCTGCTGCTTCAGAAGGGAAGACCAGAACCAATGTTCAAATGACAAGGAAGGAGATACCAATTAAATCTTTGTTTGACAGGGGAACGGACTCCCTCAGAAGGTGGTGGGCTCTCCTTCGTGGGAGACTGGGTGGTCACCTGCCAGGGATTCTTGAGCTGTGATTCCTGCATTGCAGGGGGTTGGACTAGATGACCCTTGGGGTCCCTTCCAATGCTGCAATTCTACGATTTTATGACTCTGTTGTTAGAATTCTAAGGTCTCAAATAGAAATTAAATGTTCATCAATGTACAAGGCAAACACATACATAAGTATATAAACCACAAGTCTGAAATAGTACATGAGGGCAATCCTGAAGGCATTTCAACTCTCCCAATGACCTCAAATATTCATCTGCAGGAAGGGAGGCAAATGGGGAAAGTCTTCCCATTGTCCTTTTGCTTGCAAATCCTGTCTAAAGGGCGTATCTGTGTATGAATAGGGTGAGCCTGTGACCCGGACTCAGGAACTAAAGTATTAACCATCACAAAAGAATGGCCAGGCTGCCCAGATAATGCAATCAGTGACCATTATCAGGTATCCTGGCAGGCAGGATTTCTGCTGTAGACCGCCTCCTTCTGTGATGTATGTATGATGTTTTGGGGGGTGGTCTTGGGCTACAGGTGGGCAATTTCAATGGTCTATATAAGGGCTTGTGCACCACTATTCTGGGTTCCCCCTTCCTCCTGTGTGTGGTGAGGGGAGCAAGGGGGGGGGGTCAGAGAGCCTTCCCATTGTTTCAGGAATTGAGTAATAAGCATTTTAATGGGTGACAGACTATCACGAAAGGCAATCAGATAACCTGCTAGACAGGAAGTAAACAATGCACTCAGATTTCTGCTGTAGACCGCCCTTTCTGTGATGTAGGTATGATGTATCTGGGGTGGTGGTCTTGAGCTACACCCCTTCAGTGATGTATGTATGATATTTCTGGGGGTGGTCTTGATCTACAGGGTGGCAATTTCAAAAGTCATATAAGGCCTTGCCCGCCATCGTTCTGGGTTCCTCCTCCTTTCCTGCATGTGAGGGGAGCACCCTGTTGCAACAGATCAATAAAGATCAGGCTTACTAGCTGATTTGCTTCTCAATATTCTCTGGTTGGCCTCTCTTATTTTCTCCTACCGATAGGGAACCCACTTAAGGACTCTATATGGTCTCTTGGATACCCCATAAGAAAAAAGGGGCAGTGTTTTTTCTCCTTATAACAGCTCCCTACATTCTTCTCACGGTCCTAATCCAGGAGCAGAACCCTTCTCAATCCCTTTTCCATGCTCCATCACACATTTCTGGGCTCAGAGCTGGCGACGTGTCTTCTGAGCTCACCTGTTCCAGAATCTGAGCCCAGGATTTCCCCTGGGACCTGCCTGGTAGGTAAACATCAAAAGCAAGGTGTGGAGAAAGAGAGAGAATGAGGACATCCTGCTCCGTTAAAACACACACACACCAAATAAAAATAAATCCGCTCAATAAGGCCACGGCAGACACAAGTTTTGCTCCCCAGGCACCGCAGTTGACGTCAAGCAAAGACTTGAAGACGTCGGTGTCTCTCCAGGGTTCAGCCAGCCCAAAAGGCAAAAATAAATCACCTGTCAGTGGAAGACAAACAGGCCTGGGCTGTTTGCAAAAGCAATGTTTTTGCAGTGGATATTTAAGCCCACTTATTCAATCATTTCAGAACTCGAGTGTCTCTCTTTGTCAGACACAGGCCCGTCAAGCCTGGACCGCCCAATAAATTAGGGTTGTCATATTTCAAAAAGTGAAAATCCGAACACAAGTTGTTGAGGGTGGTTTTGGGTTTTTTGCAAAATCTCCCCCCAAAAAATTAACTGTTTTTGAACTATTTTTATGGCGATTCTGCAAAAATCAATACTTCTGACAGGGGTTACCATACATCTGGGTTTTGCCGGATATTTTCAGTGATTTTCGGAAATTCCACCCAGACACAATTTCCTATGGACGGATCCCAGATATGTCTGGGAAATCCCAGGCGTATGACAGCCTTACAATAATGAGGCTTCAGTTTCAAGACCTGTCCTGGGTCATATTTTGTTGCACAGATGTAGAATCCCCTCCTATAACCCTCCCCAGGTTTTGATATCTTCCGAGGTGGCCCTTCTCTCAGTCCTGCCCCCTCCCCAGGCACGTTTGCTGGGGATGTGAGAGAGGGCCTTCTCGGTGGCGGCTCCCAGGCAACTATGGAACTCCCTGCCTAGAGAAACGATTATCTGTATTTTTTAAATAAATCGTGTGTATGTGTTTAATTGTTTTTAATTATTGTTTTTCTTTCTATGTTTTCAGCTGTTCTTATTTCATCTGTAAGCTACCTTGAGTCCCTACCAGGGGGAAAATGTTATTTTTATTTTAGTTTATTTGTTAGATTTACATACCTCACTTCATCCTTAAGATCGCTTCTGGCGAACCAGAGCAGTGCCCGGAAACGCAGTTTACCTTCCTGCCGGAGTGGTACCTATTTATCTACTTGCACTTTGACATGCTTTTGAACTGCTAGGTTGGCAGGAGCAGGGACCGAGCAACGGGAGCTCACCCCGTCATGGGGATTCGAACCGCCGACCTTCTGATCGGCAAGTCCTAGGCTCTGTGGTTTAACCCACAGCACCACCCGCGTCCCAACAAGATACGGGATAAAAACAAGTAAATAATTAAAAGCTAGGCTATAAATAAATAATAATAATCAGGGCTTTTTCCCCCATCTGGAACTCACCAGAAATCAGTACTGGCACCTCTCAGGTGGGCGCCATTGCCAGAATAAAAGAACAAGGAAGGTGTTAATGGTGTTTCTTTTATAGAAAAATAGCAATACAGTCTTACTTTGGAACCCGAATGCCCTGGAACTCAGATGTTTTGGCTCCCAAACCCGGAAGTGACTGTTCCGGTTCACGAATGTTCTTTTGGAACCCGAACGTCTGACTGGGCTTCTGATTGGCTGCAGGAGGTTCCTGCAGCCAATCAGAAGCCGCGCTTTGGTTTCCGAATGTTTTGGAAGTCGAATGGGCTTCCGGAATGGATTCCGTTCGACTTCCAAGGTACGACTGTAATAATATTCATAAAATAAGAATAACTCAGTAGTAGGGCACATGTCTTGAATGCAGAAGGCTCCAGTTAGAGCTTCTGGTATTGACAGTTTACAGGATCAGGTAAATAAAGCGAAAGATCCTCCTCTGCCCAAAAGTGCCAGAGAGTCACTGCCAGACGGAGCAGACTATATTGAGCTAGACAGCCAAGCGTTTTGATCTCAGATAAAGGAGTTTCACGAGTTCCGCTGAAATCCACCATTTCAACGGTGTGCGGAGATCAAAGCCGAGAGTTCCATTCTCTGGAGGGAATTAACCGGTGCCTCCAAGTCAACCCAACATCTGAAATCGGAGGAGGCGGCATGTGCCCTCCAGCACCCGCCACAGCCTTTCCTGCCGACATCAAACTCTCCTCCATCAAAGGCTCCATTGCGAGCAAAACCTCATTAGCTGTCCCTTGAACGCAGAACCTCAGACAATCCCTTTGAAGGGATTGTCATTTCTGATGAAAGCGGACGTCTTTGCAGCTTTGAAATGTTTCCCATTTTCCATGCTTCTGAGTGACGCTTCCGCGCCCCTCTTTCTCTCTAACATCTCTCCCCCCCAAAAAACCCCCACTTTTTTTCTCCAGCAGATGAAAGCAAAACACAACAGGCAGAACAGGAGCAGGAAGCGCGAAGAGACAGTTGTGCGTCCTGGTTGTGTCGCCAAGATGGGGGAATAAACAAAAAACCCACCCCAGAAGTATTTGATGGCCCTGTTTCATCTGGAGTCGACCCGACACCTCGGAATCAGAGCGGCAATTTATTATTGGCAACATCAACGCCCCCAGAAGACTCACAGCACCATCTCTCTGGCAAACACCACCTACTAAGTGGAGCAGCTGCTCCATCGAAGCGAAAAGTCAGGTGTGAGCAGAAAGAGGATGGATATAGAAATGACTCAGGCGGCTCAGCAAAAATAGAATTTGAAAAACCAAGCAGAATGGTGGAATCTTCCGTTTCTTTAGAAAAGAGGCGGCAGAGGCAGAATTCTTTAGCGCCAAAGAGATATTTATAATATTATGCACAGAGGGGAGAAAAGGGACAGGGAAAAGCTTTGGTCCTTTTCTCGTGACGCTAAGAATTGCGGAGAAACGGATGGGGGAAAGCTTTACGGCGTCTCTCAAAACGCTAAATTTGTGGACCTCATTTGAGAATTCGGGGCAGATAAAAGACAGGAGGAGAAGCCATCTATGGCTCGACTTTGCTTCCACTTTTAAAATGCTGTGTAGCTGGGGAAACCCAGGCAGATGAGCAGGGTAAAAATAATAAATTATTATTATTATTATTATTATTATTATTATTATTATTATTATTATTATTATTCCGCACGTGGGCAACAACTTTTCGTATGGGCTAGAAAGGGTTCCCAGTTTTAAAAGCTTTTCTCATCCCACTGCAGGGCTGTAGAATCATGGAACTGTGGGGTTGGAAGGGCCCTCCCAAAGTCATCCAGCCCAACCCGCTGCCACACAGGTCTCCCTTACCCGTATCGGTGCCTGCTCACATCTCGGATCAGCTTTTCTGACAGGTAAGCGCCGATGCGGTCGAGCTTCTCGGGAGCAGAAAGGGCGTAGAAAGTCAACTTCTCCATGTTGGTTTTCACCAGCCCATCCTGGAAAAAAAGGGAACATGTGTCAGGACTTGAGTCTGCACGGCCGTCTTGAGGGATGTCGGACAAGGACCTCTGCTCAAAAGAGGGATCTAGGGGAGATCTAGGGAGGAACTGAGGAGCCATTGGCTGGTCATGTGGTACAGCCTAGCCCCTATAAAAGCTCTCCGCTTCAGACCTTTTGTATGTTTGGTGGCAAACTTTGATCGGTGGAACTGGCACCATTACCGGTGCCCCATAATCCCACTTTACCCACATGTTTAGAAAGTTGACGCAAGTTTTAATCTGTCATAACCATGTTGTTTTTGAAAATCTTAAGTTATTGTTGTTAATTGTTTTATCAATAATTTCATTATTCTAACTTTTATCTTGGAAGGGTTTTTTATTTATTTTGACAATGAAGTGCAGAAGTGGGGTCTTGCATGGGTTAAGACAGATAAAATTGTTGTTGTTGTTGTTGTTTAGTTGTTTAGTCGTGTCCGACTTTGTGGCCCCATGGACCACAGCACGCCAGGCACTCCTGTCTTCCACTTCCTCCCGCAGTTTGGTCAAACTCATGTTTGCAGCTTCCAGAACACTGTCCCACCATCTCGTCCCCTATCGTCCCCTTCTCCTTGTGCCCTCCATCTTTCCCAACATCAGGGTCTTTTCCAGGGAGTCTTCTCTTCTCATGAGGTGGCCAAAGTCTTGGAGCCTCAGCTTCAGGATCTGTCCTTCCAGTGACCACTTAGGGCTGATTTCCTTCAGAATGGAGAGGTTTGATCTTCTTGCAGTCCATGGGACTCTCAAGAGTCTCCTCCAGCACCATAATTCAAAAGCATCCATTCTTCAGCGATCAGCCTTCTTTATGGTCCAGCTCTCACTTCCATACATCACTACTGGAAAAACCATAGCTTTAACTCTATGGACCTTTGTGGGCAAGGTGATGTCTCTGCTTTTTAAGATGCTGTCTAGGTTTGTCATCGCCTTTCTCCCAAGAAGCAGGCATATTTTAATTTCGTGACTGCTGTCACCGTCTGCAGTGATCATGAAGCCCAAGAAAGTAAAATCCCTCACTGCCTCCATTTCTTAGATTTCCAGGCAACCCCTCTATCTTTAACCTCTTGAAGTGACCTATCTCTGTGTCTTTTGATCTTAGACTGATATTCTCGGGTTACATCCTGTTTCACAACTTCCTGCTGCACTCACAAGCCTCTCTCGGGACCTATAGTTGAGAGTTCATGCTATCCTCTGAGACAACAACTAGCCCTGGTATAGGCTAGTTAGACAGACCAGAGCTAATAAGTTTTCTATCCAAGTTATGCATTTCCTACAATAAACTAATTTGTTATTTTCCTTCCCTACAAGCATCTCTGTGAATTCTGTGCATGTGACTGCAACAGGGAAAATTTGCTCCCTAACCAATATTTGCTCAGCCTAAATCTGCATACGAATAAGGATTTTGAGAGGTAATTGGAACCCAGTACTCCAAGAAGACTTGCTCAAGGCGGCTGACAGTGGGTTTGGAGAGTCCTTTTTCAGGCACCCCAGAAAAGGCAGACCGGCTAAAAATCTTTACATTGGTCATAAAAGAAATGTGTGATCTCGTTAATAATCAATATGATAATATTGGTACCCGTTGAAATTATTATGAACCTAATGACTAATGTCAATAATATAAAAAAAAAATTTCCTTCCAGTAGCACCTTAAAGACCAACTAAGTTAGTTCTTGGTATGAGCTTTCGTGTGCATGCACACTTCTTCAGATACACTGTCTGTATATCTGAAGAAGTCAGTGTACCTGAAGAAGTGTGCATGCACACGAAAGCTCATACCAAGAACTAACTTAGTTGGTCTTTAAGGTGCTACTGGAAGGGAAAAATTTTTTTTGTTTTGACTATGGCAGACCAACACGGCTACCTATCTGTAACTGTCAATAATATAAGCACTGCTGAACTGAACATACCCTCTAAATGTTAATCTTGTATGTGTAATGCAACACGATGAATGCCAAACAACAACTTTGTCGTATTTGCACAATGTCTGTTTACAAAAGCACACAAATACAACTGCACAGAATGTGCTGAGGCAGCCCCATCAGACGGTCAAAGCACAAAAGCAAATCTTCCTACAGTCAGAAATAATCAGAAATGCTTGGTTCATGGCACAAGTTTTCAAGCCGTCAGTCAGAACTGGGCATGCACTGAAGACTATAGATTGATTGATTGATTGATAGACAGAAAGGAATTACATTAAACTGCAATTATGGTGCATTCTTAATATGTAGTCAGTAGTTCATTGTTTGATTAAAGTCTATACTGGCCCCCAAAGTGACAGAAGTCTGGAGGGAGAAACAATGAAAACCAAAATGCATTAAATTGGGGGGGGGGGTTTGCATAAAAATGCACACCTTTGTGAAAATAACATACATAAATGCATTATTTTAGGGAAAACTGCTGACTTTTTTCCTTCCCCCCCAAAGCACTATGACGCTATGAGCTGAACTGAAGATTAGAAAAATAACAAAAATCAGGAAAACGAGAATTGACAGATTCCTCTATCCTCCTACCTTTTGCAATCACGTATCCTTCACTCTTAAAAAAAACAGGATGCATCCCCCATTCCCGGAAAACATAACCCTTAATTTGGCAGCACTTTCGGATCTCTTCATCTTGTGCTTGACAGTTCGGAAGGAAGTCGGGAAGAAAGTTTCAGGGAGATTGGGTTGCGGGGAGAGAAGACATATGGAAGGAGGTGTGAAAACAGCCCTCCCCATTTGGCAATGAGCTGCCTGTTAGAATTCCTGCTCCGTGACTGCAGTTATGGGATTGTTGTCTTTCACATGACGTTATAAGTTTTGACTCCACGGAGTGGGAAGTGATGGAGACAGGATGTTTGTGCTACTGTGTTCCGTGAAATGGGACTATTGTCCTTTGTCCTTTTTCTCTTTGCTGTCTGATGCTAGAGAGAGAGAGGGAGCCATGTTGCAGTGCTCTGTGTGTGTTTATATGTAAATAAAGTAGATAAGCCAAAATGCTGAGTTGTTGAGGTCTGTTATGCAACTGCAAAGACTCTGGATCCCTAAGTGTGCAGGGGTCTGTTGGCATCGGTCGCTGTGATTTTCGGGCAGGAAAAAGCTTTTGAAGCTCCTGAATGATCGACCAGGAGGGAGAGAACATGCCAGTCGGGCATGTGTTTCTGCCAGGGTCCTACTCGAGTGTAGGACGAGCTCCTGACAGGAGGAGCAGGGTATGTTTAGCCTGGGAAAGAGGAGACACAGGAGATAGGATAGCCATCTCCAAGTATCTCAAGGGCTGTCACACGGAAGAGCAAACAAGCTTATTTTCTCCTGCTCCGGAGGGTAGGACTCGAACCCATGGCTTCAAGTAGCAAGAAAGGAGATTCCGACTAAACATTCAGAAAAACTTCCTGACAGTAAGAGCTGTTCGACAGTGGAATGGTCTCCCTTGGGAGGTGGTGAACTCTCCTTCCTTGGAGGTTTTTAAGCAGAGGCTGGATGGCTGTCTGACAGGGATGCTCTGGCTGGGATTCCTGCATTGCAGGGGTTGGGCTGGATGACCTTTGGGGGTCCCTTCCAACTCTACAATTCTATGAGTCTATCATTAGCAGTGTCCCCAGTCTGGAACTCTAAAAAGCCGCTATAGACATGCCAGCCAGACATGTGTCTCTGCCAGGGTCCTACTCGAGTGTAGGCTGAACTCCTACTTATCCCATTTTAAGCTTCTACACCAGGAAGAACCAGCCAGGACTGCAAGACTTTGTGTGGCTGTATGCAGCCTCTTGACATCGCAGATTTCGTAGGATGATAGAATTGTATATTAGAAGGGACCCCGCGGGGTCATCTAGCCCAACCCCCTACAATGCAGGACTCACAGGCAAGGATCCCTGGCGGGTGGCCACCCAAGCTCTGCTCCATAACCTTCTGAGAGAGTCCATTCCACTGTCAAACAACTCTTGCCACCAGAAAGTTCTCCATAAGATTGTTGGAATCTCCTTTACGGCGGTACCTCGGTTTTCGGACAGCTTAGTAAGTTCTCAAACAACTCGGAACTCGAGTGGCTGGGGAAATCCAACCAGATGGGCGGGGTATAAATAAATTATTATTATTATTATTATTATTATTATTATTAAACGCTGCAAACCCGGAAGTAGGTGTTCCGGTTTTCGATCTTTGCCTCGGAAGCTGCTCCTGAGCTTCCGTTTTTACTGTTGCGCAGTAATTTAAGCCCCCACCCCATCATAGTTAAGGCTTTTTTCCTCCCGTTTTTACCCTTGTGCAGCTAACTTAAGTTCCCCCCATCCCCGCCATTTTTATTAAAGCCTTCCGTTTCTGACTACAGTGCTCTGAGGTGATATTTGGTGCTCTTGTTTTTGCTTTGTTTTGCGTTTTTGTTTGTGTGCCTTTTTCACTTTTGTGACTGTGGCTTGTTTTTCGTTTTATGATTCATTGACAGATTGTGTGACTGCAGAAATGGATAAAAGCCCCCCATCCAAACAATGACTATCATCAGCGCAGGTAAGAATTTTTTTTAATTTTAATTTTTATCATCTACAATACTGTCTTATTTCTTTTATAGTACAGAGCATTGATTATTGTTTTCATTTTATGGATCAACGGTCTTGTTAGATAATAAAATTCATGTTAAATTGCTGTTTTAGGGGTTGCTTTTAAAAGTCTGGAACAGATTAATCCGTTTTGCATTACTTTCAATGGGAAAGCGTGCCTTGGTTTTGGAACGCTTTGGCTTTGGAACAGACTTCTGGAATGGATTAAGTTTGAGAACCAAGGTACCACTGTAACTTGAAGCCATGGGTTCGAGTCCTACCCTCCAGAGCATCAGAAAGCAAGTTTGCGCCTTCTTCCATGCGACAGCCCTTGAGATATTGGAAGATGGCTCTCCTTTCTCCTCTCAGTCTCCTCTTTTCCAGGCGAAAACATATCCAGCTCCTTCAACCATTCCTCATCAGGTGTGCATCACCAGCTCCCTCAAGTGTTCCTTGTAAGGATTCGATTCCAGACCCTTTGACTGGCTTTGGTTGGGGGAACACGACGACCTTTATTGACAACCCTTATTGACGCATCATCAGAGGCCAGTCCCAAATGAACCCTAGGAGGTTTACTTCCATGGGCCAATCTCAACGCAACATCAATTGGTTAGTTTCCCTTAAGTGCCAATTGTTTCTTGCAGGTCCCAGCTTGGGACCCGCATTGCAGGGGGTTGGACTTGATGTCCTTTGGAGTCCCTTCCAACATTACAGTTCTATGATTCTGTGTCCGCAGTAGGGGGCAAAAGGATAAAGTCCTCTTCAATGCTACCCCAGGGCTCTGTTCTGGATTGAACTCTCCCCTCACCTGCTCCACACAGGCAATGACTGCAACTAGAATCCTCCCCTCAAGGGGAAGCGATGAGATTTGTGGGATGTGAAACACAAGAGCAGTCAAGTACAACATTCCTAGAGTGAACATGCTTACACATGGGGAGAAATGTTTGTCCAGCCAGCAGGTCAACTTCCTGTTTCCTTCTTGGCTGGGACAGACTTCCTCCGCATGTGAGTAGAGGTGGGTGTGGCCCCACCTGTGCAGGTAACGACAAAAGCACAGGGCAGGGCAGCCATCTATCTATGACTATTTTATCGAAGAAGCAACATCTGCTTAGCCAAAGATGCTCTTTTGGCTTCCAGCCCAGAGAGGACAAAGGGACTGTCTCCTTATGAGATAGTTTCCAGGTGTATGTTACTTTTCTAAGCTAAGTCTGCCTTCTGGGATCCTATTGTGAACTGAATGTGAGTGAGTAAACTCTTTTTATACTTTTATAGAAAACTGTGTTGTGTCTTATCTTTTATGAGGGAATAAGGGGAAAATACCAGAACAGTTATTATAGAGGCTTTAGCGAGCCTGAGCAAACGTATCTGCTGCAAGTTTAAAAAGGGGAATGTTACTCTGCTAAATTGTGAACTTGTTTATAAAGTTGGAAGACTATAATCAAGCAATATATCCTCTCCTGCATCCCTGAACATTCCCATAAGATTTGCATCACTTGCTGTCGAGCCCAGGAAATTTGCACCGGTCAGGCTGCCCTTTGCAGTATTGATCTTGACTTAAAGAATTTGGATGCTCTGTGCAGAATCTGCATTCCTGGGAGGGCGAGGAGGGAAGGATGTCAACACACACACACACACAAAAGCACAACAACTCTGAGTTTATCCGCAGAGAATGGGCTGAGTAGAGGAGGCATGTTTACCTCTGGATCCTCGGGGAAAATGTTGTCAACCAGCCTCTTGTAACGAGGGCGCAAAGCTCCACAACAGCCACAGACACCTGGAAGAGAAGAGGAAACCATGAGGACATCAGAAAGAGCCTCCTGTTCTCACAGCGGCCAACCAGATCCAGCAAGCAGAATTCGAACACAAGAGCCCGCTTCCCTCTGCAGTTTCCAGCAACTGGTCTCCAGAAGCATCGCTGCTTCAAACTGTGGAATAAGATCATAGCCACCCATAGACCTCTCCTCCTCCATGAATTTCTCCATCTCTCTTTTAATGCCATTGAGGTTGATGGCCTGAGACCTTCAGGTAGATAATTTATTACGGTCAAAGACCAGCTCACGTAACTTAACACAATAAAAACAGAGTTCATAAAGATAAAATACACAATCGGAGCAGATTGCAGCAAAAGCTCATGAGTTAAAATTGAGATATATACATACACCCGTACAGCTGAGATTTGGGCTACCATAAAGAATTGACCCTGAGGCATCCCAAAGGGCAACTTCAGCATTTCCCTAGTAAGCTATTCTATTCTAGAGGATGATCTGTGTCTACAAATCTGGGTGCAGAATCTGGCTACCAGCCAGGTCGTCTTATGACCTGTGCCTAAGAGGAGGGAATTAAGTTTAGACTTGTCTGAAAGATTGACGGGCCTCTTCAGCAAAGGATCAATGGTGTCAAAGGACATCTAAAAAATATATGTTCGGGGCTTCCGATTTCCCCTAATGGGCAGGCACAAAGTCTCTGTGCGTACAGGACTCTTCCATAGGAGCCTTCCAGGACCGGTGAGGGCAAGGCTGAGCTTCTAGCAAGAGTAAAAGCCCTTCTTGCATTTCTGGATGTGAGGAAATAGAGATATGCTGCTGGAGCAGCTACGAATCTCCCGTTTTCTATGATTTTATAATCGGGGACCCTTGTACAGTTCTGTTGTCTCTCTATGTCCATGATTCTTTGCCTAACCACGGATCTAGCTTGGCCCAGATCCATAATTTGGGGAGCAAGGCCCAGTTTCTGAAGAGTGTTTAAGACTGCTGTCTGCCAGCCAGACTGAAACTGGTTGCTCAGAATCAATAGGGCTATTCCTTAGGGGAGCAGTTTCAGAGTTAGCCACTTATACAGTGGTACCTCAGGTTACATACGCTTCAGGTTACAGACTCCACTAACCCAGAAATAGTGCTTGAGGTTAAGAACTTTGCTTCAGGATGAGAACAGAAATTGTGCTCCGGTGGCGCAGCGGCAGCAGGAGGCCCCATTAGCTAAAGTGGTGCTTCAGGTTAAGAACAGTTTCAGGTTAAGAACAGACCTCCGGAATGAATTAAGTACTTAACCCGAGGTACCACTGTATATTGATGTTAGACTAATATGAGCTTCGACTTTCGACCTTCGGGTATAGGGCGGTATAGAAATAGAATAAATAATAATAAAATAAATAATAGCCATCTCTGCTTATTGCGGGAGGGAGTTCCACAGTTTAACTACATGTTTCAAGAAGGACTTTATTTCGACTCCTGCTTGTGGGTTTCCCCTAAGAGCCACCTGGCTGGCTGCTGGGGGGACAGGATTCCAGAGTAAATGGGCCACTCGCCCGATCCGTTCTTTGAGTCCCAGGCTGGGCTGAGGTGGGGAGCAGAGGAGAAAAAGATTTCAGGGACAGAGAAATGTGAGCCTCGCTCCAGGCAAGGCAGCACAAATGCTCTTTATCGGTTGGAGGCCATGACTCACAGGAGCGAAAAACGCCCCGGCAACCTTTCATGAGTGAGAAGGCAAGACAAGGGATGGCACCTTCATCACTCAGAACTGGACCAAATGTAGCCCTAGGAAAAGAGGCTGGAGGGAGTTGTTTGATAGCGGCAGAGAGGTCTTTGCTTTTTCTTTGCTGCGGTGCATTTCACGACCTTGTGCAGGCAAGCCCTGAGCTACCCAAGGTAAAGTTTTGATTGCCAAACTGTGCCACCCCACCCTATCTCGGTCGCACTCTGTGCCACACGCTCCATCCCATTCAGTCCAGCTTGCTCAGCCAGGGAGATGCAGAGTTCCCCAAATCTTGGCTGAACCCCACAGGTGGGGAGAGAAAACGGGAGCCTGAGCTGGTCTCCGTTCTCTCAAATAAGCAGCTCCAGAGTCAGTGGCGTAGCGTGGGTTGCCAGTGCCCGGGTCAACGCACAAAAGAAGGGGCATCACCTGCGGCTGCCTGCTCCCTGGGAGATGCTCAAGTCGTGTGTTCTGCTTGTTGCTGGGCCAGGAAAGGAAGCCAGCTCCCTCCCAGTCTTGACACACCTTCAGAACCTCTGTAGCCCAGTGGGTTGCGCTCTTAAGAATTTTGTGCCTGGGGCAATCGCCCCTGCAACCCCCTGCCAGCGCTACGCCACTGTCCACAGCCACTCCTCGAAGCACGCAAACTTCAGCCCGGGGGTGGGGAATTTTTTCCATCAACGAGGGCCACATTCTTTTCCGGGTGACCTTGCGGGGGCCACGTGTCAGTGCTGGGTGGGGCCAGGGGCAAAAGTGGGCGGAGCAACACACACAAAATTCGCCATTTCAAAGCAAGGTAGCTTCTGCACTCTCTCTCTCTCTCTCTCTCTCTCTCTCTCTCTCTCACACACACACACACACATCTTCCATGCAGGTGAGCAAAGGCGTTGTCCAAGTTCAAGGGCAAATTCCAGTCGGGCAAAGACATTCAAGCAGGATGAAGATCAGGGCATGGCCTGGTTAGAGTTCCAGGGACCAGGCAGAGAAGCCTAGAGGGCCACACGTGGTCCCAACCCCGAGGTTTCCCACACCTGCAAAATTTAGCCTTTCCCTCCTATTCCTCCAGCACAACATCCCAGGAAATAAGGAGGGCCAGGTTAAGCTGAGGCAATAATAATTCAATAATAATTTTATTTACACCCTGCCCATCTGGCTGGGACTCCCCAGCCACTCTGGGCAGCTTACAGTGTATTTAAATCCCCAAAGCACCCCTCTTTTCAACCCTCTAATTCAGGGGTGGCTAGCCTGTGCCCTTCCAGACATTTGTCAGGCTGCTATTCCATCAGCCCCTGTTGGCACAGCTAACACCAGGGCCTGATGGGAGTTGTAGTCCCAGCAAAGCCTGGAGGACCACAGATGGTCTCCAGGCTCTGATCTAATTCCCTCTGCCCTTAAGGTCACGGCCTAATATAGCACAGAGTGGGCTTAAGTCCATTGAAATGGGTGGTTTTAAGAAGGAAGAAATGGAGGTAGTGAGAGATTTTACTTTCTTGGACTCCATGATCATTGCAGATGGTGACAGCAGTCACAAAATTAAAAGACACCTGCTTCTTGGGAGAAAAGCAATGACAAACCTAGACAGCATCCTAAAAAGCAGAGACATCACCTTGCCAACAAAGGACCGTATAGTTCAAGCTATGGTTTTCCCAGTAGTGATGTATGGAAGTGAGAGCTGGACCATAAAGAAGGCTGATCACCAAAGAATGGATGCTTTTGAATTTTGGTGCTGGAGGAGACTCTTGAGAGTCCCATGGACTGCAAGAAGATCAAACCTCTCCATTCTGAAGGAAATCAGCCCTGAGTGCTCACTGGAAGGACAGATCCTGAAGCTGAGGTTCCAATACTTTGGCCAGCTCATGAGAAGAGAAGACTCCCTGGAAAAGACCCTGATGTTGGGAAAGATGGAGGGCACAAGGAGAAGGGGATGACAGAGGACGAGATGGTGGGACAGTGTTCTCGAAGCTACGAACATGAGTCTGACCAAACTGCAGGAGGCAGTGGAAGACAGGAGTGCCTGACGTGCTCTGGTCCAGGGGGTCACGAAGAGGCAGACACAAATAAACGACTAAACAACAACAAGAAGGTTTGAGTCCTCTGCATTGAATTGCAGCCTCTGCGATTGCTGTTGCCTGGTTCAATATTTCCCCACTCCCATGATTGATCGGCACAATTACTCTAAACCTCTCCCCCTCGCCTCTGGCTCCTTCCTCAAAGTGAGCAATTGATTCTTCTCCTTCAACACAAAGTGCCTCGCACCTAACCTCCTAATGAATTCTCCATTCCTATCCGCAACGAATCTCGCATCTCATGATCTCTTAAAGCCGCCTCATTATCACAGATGCCAGACTAATTTTAAGTTGATCCCATTTCTAATGTGAAAACATGATGCGCTCTCTTGCAGGGCTCCAGAAATTCAGGTCCGAATGCATGGAGCTGGGATAGCTCAGTTGATACACCATGAGATTCTTAATCTCAGGGACATGGGTCTGAGCCCCACGCAGGGGGTCAGACTAGACAACCCTTGGGGTCCCTTCCAACTCTCCAATTCAGATCTACTTGCTCAGAACAAATCCCATTGATTCAGCCGGAATCACTCCCAGATGCGTCTGCAAAAAGATTATTATTATTATTACTACTCAAGGCAGCTTATGCAGATTAAAACAACCCAGACCGAACGCAAAGAGCTAAACACGTACAGAAGATGGTCGTTAAAAAGCAATCAAGCTCTAATGGAATTAAAGCAATACAAAAACCAAATCTGTTAAAATGCAGAGTTCCCCTTCTGTAGGGAGGGGTCCCTGGCAGTCTCTCCTGGGGATCCAGGCTTCTCCTCAGCTAGCTGCTGTTCTGGGGCGTCCCTGAGTTTCTAGGGGGCCAGATCCACCACGGAAGAGGAGTTACCTGGCAGACGGTTGACATGGTGCCAATATGGACTCTCCATATTGAGAGAGGGAGGGAGAGCTTCACACAGCAGCCCAGAGAGATTCTCCTGCGAGATCTTGCCAGCCCCCTCACACATTCGCACCTCCAGACACTTCAACACTGTGATAGGAATTTTGAGGTCTTAGATATATGGTAATGTTCATAAGTGTACCAACCAAGCATGTACATAGATCAGCACAGGAAGACCAACCTGAAACCATTTTTGGCTCCCAAACTGACCAAATGTTTTCCCTGCAAGGAGGGAGGGGGGGTCAGAGAGCCTTCCTATTGTCTCAGGAATTGAGTAATAAGCATTTTAATGGGTGACAGACTATCAGGAAAGGCAGGCAAATAATGGGTGACTATCAGGAAAGGCAATCAGATAACCTGACAGACAGGAGGTAAACAATGCACTCAGATTTCTGTTGTAGACCGCCCTTTCTGTGATGTATGTATGATGTTTCTGGGGGTGCTCTTGATCTACAGGGTGGCAATTTCAAAAGTCCATATAAGGCCTTGCCTGCCATTGTTCTGGGTTCCTCCTCCTTTCCTGCGTGTGAGGGGAGCACCCTGTTGCAACAGATCAATAAAGATCAGGCTTACTAGCTGCTTTGCTTCTCAATATTCTCTGGTTGGCCTCTGTTATTTTCTCCTACCAACAGGGAACCTAATGTAAGGACTCTATATGGGCTCTTGGATACCCCCATAAGGGAAAAGGGCAATTTTTGTTTACAACAAGATGCAGCCAAGGCTCGCTACCCACCCCCACAAATTCACTCCCTAAATCCCTGCGGCCTCCGCCTGATATTTGCGCCAGAAAAGAATGATGCAACAACCTTTAATGTCTCTCCTCCTCTGCCCCATCCAAAGCACAGGCGACCCACTGAGCTGAACCCCTGCGGGGGCAAAAGGGAGCCATGGCCCCTGCCTTGTGGGGTAACATGCCAGGCTGGGGGGGGGGCGGTGATGGAGGCTGACAGATTGCTTTATTCCTTCCTCCAAGGGGCAGGGAAGGATTCCCCCAAGGTGGGGGAAGAAAGGAGGAGAATGGAGAATCTGGCGCCTTGCCAAGGAGGATATTTGCATAATAAGACCTGGCTTTCATCTCATCCTCTCTGTGCTCAGCACACTTTGCAAACATTAACTGATTAATCTTCACAACACGGCCCCTCCCTGGGCTAAACATCCCCCTTTTTTAAAAATGAATAAAAAAATACAGATGGGTGAAAAAGAAAAGCTTCGCTCCATCCATCGCTTTGCCAGATCAGACTAAAGTTCTGCCTAGCCCACCATCCTGATTTCCAAACAGGGGCTTCCAGGAAACTCACCGATGAGGAGCAAAGGATTTTTTTCAAGCTACACTGCCCTTGAAGCTGGAGGTTCCATTCTTAGCGATCACAGGACATAAGGAGAGCCTGGTGCGTCAGGCCAATGGCCCATTTAGCTGAGCATCCCCTTCCAACAGTGGCTGACCGGATGCCGGCGGGAAAACCCCAAGCAGGATTTGAACACAAGAGCCCTTTCCCCTGTTTCAGGAATTTATGTATAGGTTGGGGGGGGGAGGTTGCCCCTCCAGCAGATATCATGCACATGCAGCCCACTACCAAAACCAGCACAATCGCTTTTGTGACTTTTGTGATTTGTCCCCACTTCATCACAGTTTCTTCCTATCTGTTCAAAGGGCCTCTGCTGCACAATACCAAATGTAATAATTCACTGATAAATGTATTTATGCACTGGCTCATGGGAAAACTTCAGAAATTCCTATAGACCTGTGAGCTCCACTACTCAGCAGCCCCTCTGCCTGAGTGATAATCCCTGGCATCCTGGTACCTGAGTGCCAGACAGGTAGCCATTCCAGAAATAGCAAACCCAGATGAAGACAAAAGGGTGTGATGAACTTGGCCGGGAAACAGGGAAATGTAAATACGGTATCTCTTTTGTTACACTTGATGGGTGTTTGGTGGAGGGCAAGGGGAACCATGGGGCAGGGTCCAGGATGCTCAGATTACTGCCACCAGACCTCCCCTTTCATAATGTAACCATGATGTATGAGTGTAACATGGGGATTAGTAAAGGTAAAGGGACCCCTGACCATTAGGTCCAGTCGTGACCGACTCTGGGGTTGCGGCGCTCATCTCGCTTTATTGGCCCAGGGAGCTGGTGTACAGCTTCCGGGTCATGTGGCCAGCAGGACTAAGCCGCTTCTGGCGAACCAGAGCAGTGCACAGGAAACGGCGTTTCCCTTCCCGCCGGAGCGGTACCTATTTATCTACTTGCACTTTGAGGTGCTTTTGAACTGCTAGGTTGGCAGGAGCAGGGACCGAGCAACGGGAGCTCACCCCGTTGCAGGGATTCGAACCGCCAACCTTCTGATCGGCAAGCCCTAGGCTCTGTGGTTTAACCCACAGTGCCACCCATGTCCCTTTTAGTCAGCTGCTTATTGTAAGGTCTTTATTCATCATGCAAGCAAGGTTTTTTTGGGGGGGCGGGGTTACATCAAAATACCAGTCAATACTTTCTCTTCTCATTTAAACTGGATTAAACCTGCAAACCATACACAGAGAACCCCACTTGCACTGTTGCAACAACACACTTGTAAATTAAGTGCCTATCTCGAAACCTGCTAGGTTTGCAAGGCACCATCCGCTGGGAGTTTTTCCTGCACAAGCCCTGCTCAAACTACAATTCTTTTCTATCCTGCCTTCTTCCTGGAATGGGACTCAAAGTGGCTTGCACAAATTAAAGCAAGCCCAACAAAATGCAAAGAGCTAAAAGTATATAAAAGAGAATCGTTAAGAAAGTAATGAAACTGTAATAGGATTAAAACAATATAAAAACAATTTGATTAAAATCACAGAGTTGGTGGGGACCCTCAGGGGTCTTCTATTCCAACTGTCTAAAATGCAGGATAATAAAAACAAATATTGAGAATAAACAACAGCATTGCACTATTCAAGAGCCCTACCCTTAAAAAGTTAGTTTCCCCCAAGGCCTTTCTGAGTAAAACACTAGCTTTAATTGTGGAAATAGATAGCTCCGTTGGTAAGAGCACGGTGTTGATAACGCCAAGGTTGCAGGTTCGATTCCCCGTATGGGACAGCTGCATATTTCTGCATCGCAGGGGGTTGGTCTAGATGATCCCGCAGGGTCCCTTCCAACTCTATGATTCTATGATTCTATAAAATGCACTCCTGGCAACTGCAGAGAATTGGGCATCCAGGCTCAGAGCTGAATCCAGGATCACATCACAGTCAACTTTTCCCTTTTCTTGCGAGGAATCCTATTCGGAATAAGGGAATTTCCCTTAAAAAAAGGAAAAAGTTGACAGATATGCATCCAAACTACAAAACGGATTCTTCAGGCGAATCCCCGTTCTGCTTTCCAAACGACACAGAGCCCCTCGGTCCCGTCTGGATGAAGTTCACCCATATCCAGTCCGTTACCGATGAACAGGAGCAGGGCAAGACCCACCCCTGGCGGATCGTGCCCGCCACGCATCTTTTTACATCCCTTGCTTGGTGCCCGGGAGAGGAAAAGTGTCCCCAACCACTGGCAGGCGTGCGCTCTCTCCCAGCGAGAGACACCAAGGAGGTGAAACAACACTGAGAGCTGCAAGGAGACAGTTTTTAAAAAGCAAAACCCTGGAGGAAAAGGAGAAGGGAGTCTATGCAAAAGAAAAGAAATTCAGCGCAGCGTTTCCAACCTCCCAGCCCCGGTTTACTTGCGGCCTCCATCTGCTCCGCCGGGATCATGTATCTGGCGACAGCCAAAGTCCAGCCCTTTGTCTCCGTGACAAAGACTTGAGCCAACTCGAGATGGAGACGGAAGAGGAGCCGTCAGCAAGCCCGGCCCAGCCCAGGCTGTGATACGCTGTGCCAATGGCCGGCAAGACCACAGCCGGCGGCTGATGCTCCCTTGCAAGGACCTCTCGCCTCCCGGCTGGGTCTCTGCTTTCGACAGCATCCGGCAGGGAAAACCTTTTATCCATGCTCACTTTGGCAGTCCTATGCCAAAGCTCAACAACTTTAGCCAAACCGTCCCTCTCCCCCAAAAACTTTTGTGTCCAGATTTTCAGTTTATGAAATACAGTGGTACCTCGGGTTACAGACGCTTCAGGTTACAGAAGCTTCAGGTTGCAGACTCCGCTAACCCAGAAATAGTACCTCGGGTTAAGAACTTTGCTTCAGGACGAGAACAGGAATTGTGTGGTAGTGGCAGCGGGAGGCCCCATTAGCTAAAGTGGTGCTTCAGGTTAAGAACAGTTTCAGGTTGAGAACGGACCTTCAGAACGAATTAAGTTCTTAACCCGAGGTACCACTGTATGGCAATCCTAGCATAATACAGTGGTACCTGGGGTTACATACGCTTCAGGTTACATACACTTCAGGTTACAGACTCCGCTAACCCAGAAATAGTACCTCAGGTTTAGAACTTTGCTTCAGGATGAGAACAGAAATCGTGCTCTGGCGGCGCGGCGGCAGCGGGAGGCCCCATTAGCTAAAGTGGTGCTTCAGGTTGAGAACAGTTTCAGGTTGAGAACGGACCTCCAGAACGAATTAAGTTCTTAAACCAAGGTACCACTGTATGGCAATCCTAGCATAATACAGGATAATGCTAGTTTTGTTTTGTATTTCAGGTCTTCTCTCTCTCTTTCTCTGCCAAGATTTAGGTAGGTTGCCGTGTTGGTCTGACGCAGTCTAAATAAATAAATAAATAAATAAAGTCCAGTAGCACCTTAGAGACCAACTAAGTTTTTTCTAGGACGCGGGTGGCGCTGGGGTCTAGACCACTGAGCTTAGGGCTTGCCGTTCGATCGGAAGGTCGGCGGTTC
Organism: Podarcis siculus; assembly: GCA_034642415.1. Classification (NCBI taxonomy): domain Eukaryota; kingdom Metazoa; phylum Chordata; class Lepidosauria; order Squamata; family Lacertidae; genus Podarcis; species Podarcis siculus. The sequence continues at coordinate 3,041,944 of JAXCMG010000060.1, forward strand.
AAATCCCCGCGATGGGGTTTAAGTTTGTTCTTGGTATAAGTTTTTGTTTGCATGCACACTTCTTCAGATACCAAGTTAGGGATTCGCTCCAAATGCATGTATTTGTAGGGGGGGTGAAAGGTCAGGACAGGGCAGGGCGGGGCAGATGAGGACCTCTTCTTTATTTTTCTATCTGGTGCTGAAGTGACCCAAACAATCAAACACAAGGGTGGGGTGAGGGGTGAGGGATGGTGATGGGAAAAGGAAGTATCTGTGGGATTGAGTGTGGGTATGTATGAACATTTTTAAGGGCTGTATGAAATGTTTGTATGTTTGTATATTCGTAACATGTGTGTATTGATGCTGAATTATTTTAATAATAAAAACTTGTTGGAAATTAAAAAAAAAATCCATTGCAATCTATTGCAGCCTCATAGGATGGCCCCTCTGGAATTTGTCACACACATGAATTTGTAAGACTGTCTGTGTTTGGCTACCCAGAACTTAAGGTGAAAGGTGAAGGACCCCTGGACGGCTAAGTCCAGCCAAAGGTGATTCTGGGGTTGTGGCACTCATCTCGCTTTCAGGCCGAGAGAGCCGGTGTTTGTCCACAGACAGCTTCCTGGGTCATGAGGCCAGCAGGACTAAGCTGCTTCTGGTGCAACGGGACACCGTGACGGAAACCAGAGCACACAGAAACGCCGTTTACCTTCCCGCTGCAGTGGTACCTCTTTATCTACTTGCACTGGTGTGCTTTTGAACTGCTAGGTTGGCAGGAGCTGGGACAGAGCAACGGGAGCTCACTCCATCGCGGGGATTCGAACCGCCAAACTTCCGATCGGCAAGCCCAAGCGGCTCAGTAGTTTAGACCACAACGCCACCCGCATCCTCAACAGAGGGGTAACTGGCCCGCAGATGTGATGTCTTGGCATCCCTGTATGAGGGCTCTGTTCTGCCCTTTACAATCGATTCTGAATATTAGTTGCTGGAAATCATAGAAGGGAGTGTGTTCGAATCCTGCTTGCTGGTTTCCCACAGTGTGAGAACAGGAGGCCGGACTAGAGGGGCCACTGGCCTGATCCTGCAGCACTTCTCATGTCCTTACGCCTTCCTGCCCAGGGAGATTGGGAATGGAGGTGTCCTCCATTCTCCCCACACAAAGCCATCAGCCTGGCAAGATACATTGCTCCCTCGCCAGTCCCATCGGGGCTCATTAAGAGGCTGGTTTTGTTTTGTTTTCCCCCCTCTTCCAATGACAAACTCTCTCCCCCTGCTTTCCCCATCTAGACCCAAATCCCTGCAGACAGAAGCAGATCCCTCTACCTCCCCTGCTTTGACAAAGAAAGGGGCCTCCCGCAGAGCGAGGCAGCCCCCACCACCTGTCGTTTCTTAAAAACCACTGGAAAAGGCCCTGAGTGCGAATTTCCCCTTTAAGATGCGCAGAACTGCTGAACCTCCCAGCAATCACTTAGCTACAGAACCCGAATCTCTTTCTTGTTCTCCCTTTGGCAGAGATGTAAACACAGCCAGGTTGGGCTTAGAACACGCACTGCAAACAGGTTTCCGTCAGGAACAGATGGAGTCTGTACCGTCAGTTAACTTCTCCAAGATGATTTGCTTAATGGAAGCTTAGAGAGGCTTCGCGTTGCTGGAAGCTTTGCAAAAGCAAGCCGAGAGGTGGGTGTTATTCTCCTGGACTAAATCAGGAGGGGGGCAGTGACCCCACCCTACAGACTAGGGCTCTGCTAGGATTGTCCAAAACCGGTTTGAAGTCCATATCGTGATATCGGTTTCATAATTTTTGACCTGGCAATATATTGAGAATCATGATGAGTGTGTGCTATGCAAAAATCACGAGGGAAAAGCTATGAAGCCTGCCAATGCCTCTTCATGTTGTTGTTGTTTAGTCATTTAGTCATGAGCGACTCTTCGTGACCCCCTGGACCAGAGCACACCAGGCACTCCGGTCTTCCACTGCCTCCTGCAGTTGGGTCAAAATCATGCTGGTAGCTTCGAGAACACTGTCCCACCATCTCGTCCTCTGTCGTCCCCTTCTCCTTGTGCCCTCCATCTTTCCCAACATCAGGGTCTTTTCCAGGGAGTCTTCTCTTCTCATGAGGTGGCCAAAGTCTTGGAGCCTCAGCTTCAGGATCTGTCCTTCCAGTGAGCACTCAGGGCTGATTTCCTTCAGAATGGAGAGGTTGGATCTTCTTGCAGTCCATGGGACTCTCAAGAGTCTCCTCCAGCACCAGAATTCAAAAGCATCCATTCTTTGGTGATCAGCCTTCTTTATGGTCCAGCTGTCACTTCCATACATCACGACTGGGAAAACCAGAGCTTTAACTATACGGACCTTTGTTGGCAAGGTGATGTCTCTGCTTTTTAAGATGCTGTCTAGGTTTGTCATTGCTTTTCTCCCAAGAAGCAGGCGTCTTTTAATTTCGTGACTGCTGTCACCATCTGCAGTGATCATGGAGCCCAAGAAAGTAAAAACTCTCATAGCCTCTTCACAGCTCCATCCTTATTTGTGATATATATATGTGCATTGCAGGGGGTTGGACTAGATGACCCTTGGGTCCCTTCCAACTCTACAATTCTATATCAGTATACCATGATGTTTAGCTGGTGATCTATCACAAAGTTGAAAACCAGCTCCATTCTTATTTCAGACATCCTGATACATCAGTATATGGCGATGTTTAGCTGGTGATCTATTGTGATGTTGAAAACCATATATTACCAAGCCGTACTACTGACCTATCCAGCTTGCTTGGTGCCAAAGCCCTTGTCCTAACTTTCATCATCATCATCAATAACATTTATATACCGCTTAACCTGCAAAATCCCATAGCGGTTTACGTAAAACGCAGCTACATAATTTAAAAACGCAAGATTCATGTGCAACATTAAAAGCCAACAATACAAAGAAACTGATGAGTAAAACAGAGAAGCCATCGATAAAACACTCAGTTATATATTGATAATACAGGACAAGGTGGTGGATCTTACAAAGTATATACACAAAGTATCAAATGTGATGACAGTAATAATAATACAGTGGTACCTCGGGTTACATACGCTTCAGGTTACTCTTCAGGTTACAGACTCCGCTAACCCAGAAATATTACCTCGGGTTAAGAACTTTGTTTTAGGATGAGAACAGAAATCGTGCTCCGGCGGTGCGGCAGCAGGAGGCCCCATTAGCTAAAGTGGTGCTTCAGGTTAAGAACAGTTTCAGGTTAAGTACGAGCCTCTGGAACGAATTAAGTACTTAACCCGAGGTACCACTGTACAACAAAACACCACCACCACAAACTGGCTTATAAGTATAGAACCAAATTTACTAGAGTCATAACTAGAATAGAGATAGACTTGTAACCATTCAAACAAGAAACATACTAAGCTGCCATGTGCAAGACAAAGCCTGGAGACACTGTAAACATGGAGTGGATAAATGTGCAACTCTATCCTAACAAGTTACATGTGCAGTAAACGTTATACAGACTGGATAAATGAACTGTTCAACAAGTAGCGTAAGTCCAGTCACAGGACGGCAACCCCGTGCCGCCACAACGGCAAGGGTAGCACACTGGAGAATATGAAAAAGTTTTCCAAAGCTGTTTTTCAACAGATTGAGCTGGATGAGATGTTCTTCAGTGGGTCTTGAGCTGGAAACAGGTCTCCCTTTGCCCACTTGCATTATTCTCCCCAGGCTTTGAATTGCCTTCCCGTGATTGATCCATGTACACGGCTTTGTGTTTCCAACTCGAGACCCATTGAAGAACATCTCACCCAGCTCACCGTGAATCTTACAAGCCTGGGAATAGATGGGTCTTTAGGACGTGTTCGAAGCTCGCCATAGTTTTTGCCTCCTGAACAGCACATGGAAGGGTCTCTGACCTTGTTGACTGGGACAGAAAAGAGTCCAGCAATAGCTGGAGCGTCCCAGGTCCCCATCCCTGGTTTAAAAGAGTAACCCGGCAAGCAGGATTTTGGGGTCTTGCCGGCAGGTCCTATTCTGTGGAACCCCTCCACCTGGAGAAGGTGGGCTTGGAGTTACGATACAATAATCTTTAATGTCATTGTCCCATACAGAACAACGAAATTGGGGGGGGGGG
>JAXCMG010000060.1:3048145-3070871 GCA_034642415.1 Podarcis siculus
GGGGGGGGGTCGGAAGAGTGGGGGTCTCTGATAACCTGAGATGGGAGAGAATGCTGGGCTGCAAGGCAGGAATCGCAGCTAAGGGGATCCCTGGCAGGTGGACGTCTGATTCAAAACTTCCAGTGAATTGCAGGATGGTGAAATAATAATAATAATAATAATAATAATAATAATAATATTTATTATTTATACCCCGCCCATCTGGCTAGGCTTCCCCAGCCACTCTGGGCGGCTTCCAACAAAATATTAAAATACCGTAATGCATCAAAAATTAAAAGCTTCCCTAAACAGGGCTGCCTTCAGATGTCTTCTAAAGGTCTGGTACAGTGGTACCTCTGGTTACGTACTTAATTTGTTCCGGAGGTCTGTTCTTAACCTGAAGCACCACTTTAGCTAACGGGGCCTCCCGCTGCTGCCACGCTGCCGGATCACGATTTCTGTTCTCATCCTGAAGCAAAGTTCTTAACCCGAGGTACTATTTTTGGGTTAGCGGAGTCTGTAACCTGAAGCGCATGTAACCCAAGGTACCACTGTAGTTGTTTTTCTCTTTGACATCTGGTGGGAGGGCATTCCACAGGGCGGGCGCCACCACCGAGAAGGCCCTCTGCCTGGTTCCCTTTAACCTCACTTTTCACAATGAGGGAGCCGCCAAAAGGCCCTCGGCGCTGGATCTCAGTGTTTGGCCTGAACGATGGGGGTGGAGACGCTCCTTCAGATATACTGAACCGAGGTCTTTTAGGGCTTTCAAGGTCAGCACCAACACTTTGAATTGTGTCCGGAAACATACTGGGAGCCAATGTAGGTCTTTCAGGGCTGGTGTTATGTGGTCTCGGCGGCCGCTCCCAGTCACCAGTCTAGCTGCCGCATTCTGGATTAATTGCAGTTTCCGAGTCACCTTCAAAGGTAGCTCCACGTAGAAGGGAAGGTGGAAGGGATGGTGGAAGTATTGGAAGGGGTCCTGGGGTCATCTAGTCCAGCCCCCCTGCAATGCAGGAGTCCCTGACTAATGGCCGCCCAACTGCTGTCCTCCTTCAGCCTCCACACCTGTACAATATGTGCCAGGTGGAGAGGGAAGAGGCGGGGACAATTTCTGGAAATCGCCATGTCGATCTTATAGAATCCAAGAATCATTGAACTGTAGGGTTCGAAATGACCCCAGGGGTCATCTAGACCAACCCCCGGCGATGGAGGCATCTCAGCTGAAGCATCCATGACAGGTGGCCCTCCAACCTCTGCTTAAAAACCTTCAAGATACTAAAAGAGGCCACAGCTTCCTGAGGGAGACTGTCCCACTGACGAATAGGTCTCACCGTCAAAAAGTTCTTCCTAATGTTTAGAGAGAATCTCCTTTCTTGTGACTTCAAGAAGTAATAATAATAATAATAATAATTTATTATTTATACCCCACCCATCTGGCTGGGTTTCCACAGCCACTCTGGGTGGCTTTCAACAGAATATTAAAATACAATACAGTGGTACCTCGGGTTAAGAACTTAATTCGTTGCAGAGGTCCATTCTTAACCTGAAACTGTTCTTAACCTGAAGCAACACTTAAGCTAATGGGGCCTCCTGCTGCTGCCGCGCAACTGGAGCACGATTTCTGTTCTCCTCCTGAAGCAAAGTTCTTATCCTGAAGCACTATTTCTGGGTTAGCGGAGTCTGTAACCTGAAGCGTATGTAACCTGAAGTGTATGTAACCCGAGGTACCACTGTAGTCTATTAAACATTAAAAGCTTCCTTAAACATGGCAGCCTTCAGATGCCTTCTAAAAGTCTGGTAGTTGTTGTTCTCTTTGACTTCTGGTGGGAGGGCGTTCCACAGGGCGGGTGCCACCACCAAGAAGGCCCTCTGCCTGGTTCCCTGTAACTGGATTCTCACAGGGAGGGAACCGCCAGAAGGCCCTTGGTGCTGGACCTCAGTGTCTGGGCAGAACGATGGGGGTGGAGACGCTCCTTCAAGAAGCCCTTGATTCAGAAATTGGGCTCCTGGGCCCAGAAGAAATCTCTCTCCTCCTGGCTTCTGCCAAGCTGAGTTGGACTGGATGACCCCAGGGGTATCTTCCAACTCTACACTTCGAGGAAATTGCAGGGGAAATTACATACAACAGTGGGAAATCTCTCCCAAAGCCCTCCTCTTCTATTGACTGCAGCACAGTCTCAAACGTTATATACAGGATATAAAAAGTGAAAATGGCCTGGGGCACAGGCTCATTCAACGTCATCAGCAGATATCCAGATATCTGACTCATTCATGACTATATTGAACCTTCATTCTCCCTTGTGATGTAACTCACAGGTGGGGAATAATGTTATTTTTTTATAATTATTTACTGTTTGTAAAGGGAACCTTGTAAAGGGAACCTTTGTATGAGTCAATACCTTATTATCCCTTTAGAACAACTTTTATTGTTGTTAGCCGCTCTGAGCCCGGCCTCAGCTGGGGAGGGCGGTATATAAATAATAATAATAATAATAATAATAATAATAATAATAATAATAATATAAATTATTATTATTATTATTTACAAAAGTGAAATGGGAATTTCAGATAATTAAAAAATACATCACTTCTGAATTTTAATTTTGAGGGGGATGTCTTTAAAAAAAAAAACCCGATTTAAAACAAAAACAAAAGCCACACTTCTAAACCTTCCGACTTATGATTTATAAGTCAATCAGGTTTTGAAAAATCCATTGCCTCTCTCCTGCAGCCCCTGAAACGCTCAGATCCAGCAGCAAATATTATTGCAAATGTTAGGGTCTCAAATTTGGAGATTATACAGCCTGGGGTAATTCCCTCCCCCCTTAATAAATTGGGATGATCTGCTTCTAAACGGCTTCTTCCAGGAAAAAAAGAATCTGCTGTTGAAATTCCCCATCTGAAACAGGAACCCACAATCGGAGCAGAATTGCGGCGGCTGCTTCAGAATTATCTCTCTCTTTTTGCAGGCGGGGGGGGGGGGGGGGGGGGGACTGACTGACTGCATCCCGGGGGGACGTCAGCAAAAGCTCCAGTGTGGGGGGTTTTTTTTTGGGGGGGGGAGAGTGGAGGGAGGATCATCTCAGCCTCACTCCGGACCGCAAGGGCTATTTATACATCTGCTGGTGGAGAGCAAGGACTGTGCCGGATGTTCAAATGCACCAGAGATTTCCTTGCTCAGGTAGCCTAAGAAACTGGAAGACAGCAGGGGGAGGGGGGCGACAGCTCATAATACGTATAAATGAAGTCTTCTGGGGCGGGGGGGTGTGTGTGAGAGCAAAGCAGGCAGGGGGTTGTGCAATGCTCTTTTGCATGGGTGTAACCAGGATTTCCCAGTAGTGATGTATGGAAGTGAGAGCTGGACCATCAAGAAGACTGGTCGCTGAAGAATTGATGCTTTTGAATTATGTGCTGGAGGAGACTCTTGAGAGTCCCATGGACTGCAAGAAGATCAAACCGATCCATTCTGAAGGAAATCAGCCCTGAGTGCTCACTGGAAGGACAGATCCTGAAGCTGAGGCTGCAAGACTTTGGCCACCTCATGAGAAGAGGAGACTCCCTGGAAAAGACCCTGATGTTGGGAAAGATGGAGGGTCACGTGGCCAGCATGACTAAGCCACTTCTGGCGAACCAGAGCAGCGCACGGAAACGCCGTTGACCTTCCCGCCGGAGCGGTACCTATTTATCTACTTGCACTTTGATGTGCTTTCGAACTGCTAGGTTGGCAGAAGCAGGGACCGAGCAACGGGAGCTCACCCTGTCGCGGGGATTCGAACCGCCAACCAGGGATGCTTTAGTTGAGATTTCTGCATCACAGGGGGTTGGACTAGATGACCAGTGGTGTCCCATCAAACTCTATGATTTACCCCTATGTATTATCCCGCCTGATCCCCTCTAGGTAAAGTTACCTAGGAGTAATTTAGGCCCTAAAATTAATATCCCATGCAGTAAGCAATTTTGCAAACACCCCCCAGAGACCAATTCAATTTCCCTAGAATCCGTTCCCCATCCAGAATCACTCAAAGACTTGCGATGGGGACAAACCTCATGGACTCGATTTCCCCTGGCCTTTAGTGTCTACAGAAGCAAAGCTGGTCATGGATTTGGGTGAGGACTTCACAAAAGGATCAGGCGAACTCAAAAAGCAGGAGAGGGCTGCCATGGCTGTTGGCTTCGATAGCCAAAATGGAACTTCCAAGATCAGAGGCAGTGTATCTCAGACAACCAGTTTTGGGGAGCAAATTGAATGGGGTGGCTGTTGCTGCTGTGCTCTTCTTGGGACTTCCTAGTGTGGGTTTCTGGTGGCCACTGTTGAGAATGGAAGGGGGGGCAAGTTGAACCCTTGGTCTGGTCTGATAGGGGAAAGGCTCAGACCGTTCTTGCTTGGCGCTTTTGAAAATGCCCTCTGTGCATGTTCAGCGGTGCTCTGTTTTTTGTGCTCTATGTGCTGCTACAATAAGTTGCTTGTAGGGGGACACGGGTGGCGCTGTGGTCTAAACCACTGAGCCTCTTGGGCTTGCTGATCGGAAGGTCAGTGGTTCGAATCCCTGTGACGGGGTGAGCTCCTGTTGCTCTGTCCCAGCTCCTGCCAACCTAGCAGTTCAAAAGCACACCAGGGCAAGTAGATAAAGAGGTACCACTGCGACAGGAAGGTAAATGGCATTTCTGTGCACTCTGGCACTCATCATGGTCCTCCATGCATCAGAAGTGGTTTAGTCCTGCTGGCCACATGACCCAGAAAGCTGTCTGTGGACAAATGTCAGCTCCCTCAGCCTGAAAGCACCCTTTCTTTCTAGTAGATAAATAGGTACCGCTCCGGCAGGAAGGTAAACGGCGTTTCCGTGCGCTGCTCTGGTTCGTCAGAAGCGGCTTAGTCATGCTGGCCACATGACCCAGAAGCTGTGCGCCGGCTCCCACGGCCAGTAAAGCAAGATGAGCGCCGCAACCCCAGAGTCAGCCACGACTGGACCTAATGGTCAGGGGTCCCTTTACCTTTTATCCTATCTCCTCTCAGTCTCCTCTTTCCCAGGCTAATGGTACCCAGCTCCTTCAACTGTTCCTCATAAGCCTTTGTTTCCAGACGTTCCAGCTTGCCAACATCCTTCTTAAACTGAATCGAAGTGAATTGGAGTGAATTTGGAGTTGAGAAATTAACGGGGGGCAAATGAATGGAAGAGGAACCCGTTTGGGATGATCTGGCAAACAATCAGATCTGGAGCACTTTGGGTGGGAAAGGAGCTGCCTTGCCTTCTAGCATGCTTAGACTCTATCTTTGCATATAAACAGGTACTTGCAAAACTGTTACGCAAATCTGTGCCTCAGCGCCTCGATTTTAGAAGTCCCCGCAAGTAAGACATACACATCCCATTTGCAGTTGCCCACAGCTAAAAATTCATTTCGCCCTCTTTGGCACTGGCTGAACTTTTCCCCAACTCAGTGGTTCTCAAACTTTTTCCTCTGCTTTCCCCACACTTTCAGAATGAAAATCTGCTCGCTCCACACTGAATGTTTCATTGATAAGAAATACATTGGGAAACAGAAAGAAACAGTTCTCACCAGCGCTTGATTTATAACACAGAGCACAACTGCTTTATAATAGGCTCATGGGGCATCCAGAATGCATGAAATTATGCAGCTACATAATCCTTCCCAAAATATAATTAGAAACGAGCCTCTTACATATGTACCTTAAGCAGGTATACAAACTCACAGAGGTTTGAGCTTGCTTTTGCTGAGCAATCTCATTTGTATTAGGTCTAATTTGAGACAAACTCTCCTCTCCTCAGCAACGCAAAGAAACCTTTCTCTTTTCTGATCTGTCATATTTGTCAGAGTTGGACATCCCCGCTCACAACAATATGTGGTGGAGAACTGTAGAAGAATAGCCAATGCTCTTGAAGAGAGGTGAGGGTACTGTTTCTGGTTGTGTATCCAAAAAAAGGAAAAATGAAATTATTTGGGTGCTCTAGTATACTGCACTGAAATGTTTAAATGTTTATTTGATTGTCCTCAAATCTTCCCACCGCAATTGCCACCCTCTCCTGCTGCACCAGGAGAACCGCTGCCCTACCTGGAGAGGAGAGGTGCAGTGCTGGCTGGGGCAACCCAGCTGGATGGATGGGGAATAAATAACATCTTCTTCTTCTTCATCATCATCATCATCATCATCAATATTAAGCACAAGGTTTCTAGGGGGCGAAGGAAACTTAGGAAGCTGCGTGACAACCCAGGTGTCAAAAAAGACTATGTATGCTACTATAGTGGTACCTTCGGGTTAAGAACTTAATTCGTTCTGGAGATCCGTTCTTAACCTGAAACTGTTCTTAACCTGAAGCACCACTTTAGCTAATGGGGCCTCCTGCTGCTGCCGTGCCGCCGGAGCACGATTTCTGTTCTCATCCTGAAGCAAAGTTCTTAACCCGAGGTACTAACTATTTCTGGGTTAGTGGAATCTGTAACCTGAAGCATCTGTAACCTGAAGCCTCTGTAACCCGAGGTACCACTGTACTGCGGTCCGTGTTTTGTTAGCCCCAAAATGGAAAACGAGCGAGATCCCAACTAAAGAAGAATAGCAATTTAAACCGATGCACAGCTTGCAGGCTTAACGTATAGAATAAGAGAACAAGAAGAATTCACCTTTAAAGAAGACTGGAAAATGCTTACTGAATATATGCGTGAAAATTGTGTTCATTTATAAATGCTAGCAGCATTAAGATAAATTCAACAGTATAAATAAGTTTTGATGGATGTAATAATGGATTACTGAATGGTTTAGTTCATGTAAAATGTGCAGGGATGTATGGTATGCAAAATGAACCATAGAAAGAGAAGAAGTTGTTGAATTAAGAATGTTTAAATGAATATTTTGAAATGTAATTTAGAATCTATCTATTTATGAATGAAACTGGATGATACCAACTTAGATCATTGGTCCATCTAACTCAGTACTGGGTGCACTGACCCGCAGCTGCTTTCCAAGGTTACAGGCTTTGCCCCAGCCTTATCTGCAGCTTGAACCAAGGACCTTCTGCATACAAGACACCTGCTCTGTCATGGCGTCACTGCCTCCCCCTCCTATCTAGAAAATGGCCAAGAGGTCTCCGTAGCAGGAGAGCTTCCAGAGCGGGGAGAGACATGCAGGGGACTTAGGGAAGCATAGAGTTGGGGAAGGGACCCCAATGGTCATCTAGCCCAACCCCCTGCAATGCGCAAGTCTGCATGGGAGTCTCACAATGCAGGAAGTCTTAGGGACTCACGTTGCAGGGAAAGAGATTCTGGCTGAATACTACAGCCGGAACAGCTCCGTCCGTCGATTGCGAGGCTCTTTAATCTCAGGGACGTGGGTTCGAGTCCCACCTTGGGCCAGCGATTCCTAAACTACAGGGGGTTGGACTGGATGACCCTCACGGTCCCTCTTACGATTCTCTATCAGGAAGAACATTCTGAGCCGTTGGACAGTGGGACGGAGCCCCTCTGAAAGTTTGTGGACTTCCCTTCCTTGGAGGCTTTTACAGACAAGCTGGATGGCCATCTGCCAGGGAGTCCTACATTGCACCAGGTTGGACTAGATTAATAACAATAATAATAACAATAATAATAACAATAATAACACTTTTTTATTTATACCCCGGTTTAGGAAACCGGGCTCAGGGTGGCTAACAACAAATTTAAAACACTTACGGTAATTGATGCTACAAAAAACAGCATAAAATACGGAGAAAGCGTAAATAACAATAAAATCAAAAATCAATTTGGGGGAAAATCCATCTAATAAGCATTAGATAATCCCCAGGGCTAGCTGGCTAAATTAGTCCTATTTGGGCCAGCGAGGAGACCAGGGGAGAATTAGCTGTGGGATCCCAGAGCAGGTAATCTTCATAAAAGGGGAGGGGGAAGGAAGAGAGGGGAATAAAAGATCAGGCTAAATTCAAATTGAAATCCAGGCAGAATAGCTCTGTCTTACAGGCCCTGCGGAAAGAAGTTAAATCCTGCAGGGCCCTGGTCTCCTGGGACAGAGCATTCCACCAGGTCGGACCCATCACTGAGAAGGCCCTGGCCCTGGTGGAGGAGAGTCTGACTTCCTTAGGGCCTGGGACCTCTAAACTATGATTATTCATGGACCTTAAGGTCCTCTGCGGGGCATACCAGGAGAAGCGGTGCTGTAGATACGAGGGCCCTAAGCCACAAAGGGATTTAAAGGTCAAAACCGGCACCTTAAACCTGACCCGATACTCCTCTGGGAGCCAGTGCAACTGGTAAAGCACTGGGTGAATATGCTCCCATGGCAGAGACCCCGTGAGGAGCCTCGCTGCAGCATTCTGCACCCGCTGGAGTTTCTGGGACAGTTTCAAGGGCAGCCCCACATAGAGTGAGTTACAGTAGTCAAGCCTGGAGGTGACTGTCGCATGGATCACTGTGGCCAGGTCAGGGCGGGAAAGGTAAGGGACCGACTGCTTAACGCGATGAAGGTGGAAAAATGTCGCCTTGGCTGTTGCTGTAACCTGCGCCTCCATGGAAAGGGAGGCGTCAAGGTTTACAATGATTACTACTGGGGGTCCCTGCCCACTCTACAGTTCTACAGTCTCACAAGTGCCGTGGCCAGGTTGACACAGGGAGCCTGTGTCAGTGACCTACAACAGAGCCCAAGACCCCTACAGCCCCATAACCCCATCCTCTCGCTCTCTCCTCATTGCACGCTCCCCCGGCGGCCATGCAAGCGTCTCGGCTTTACCGTTGCAAATGTGTCTGTCCACGGCCGCCGTGCAATCCACCAGGCCTCTCCGGCAGGCCATGATGCTCCCTCTGGCCTGCAGGCAATGCAGCTGTGCCGCCTCCTCCTCCTGCTGCCTCCAAGGAGAAGGTCTTGTTCGCTGTCAGGATTCCAAGCTGCCCTGGATAATGAATCTGTGGTCCTTCCTTCCTCTCCCTTGCACCTCTCAAAACTGCTGCGCTGTGCTGGAGGGTGGGAGGGGGGAGAGAGGATGGTGGGAGCACCAGACACAGCAAACTGGGGCATCAGCAGCTCCCAGCCCTCTGCTCCTTCAAGGACTAGATTCTGCTGTTCCAGCTTCTTCTCTTTCCCTTTTCAAGGGCTTCTGTTTACTTCTTGCTTTCTCAGCCAAGGATTTAGTAACCTTCTCATTCTGCCTCATCAGGAATCCAGGCTCTCCACCCCGCTGGCTCCCTTTTGATCCCTCTCTTCTCTCAGTTTCTAGAGGCATCAGTATGGATTCCTCTATCTCTCCTATCCTTTGTTGAACCCTTGGCTGAAGAGCTGTCAATCAGAGCGAGAGAGGAAATCAGGAGGGAGGAGGCAGCCTTGAAAGGAGGGGACCCCTCGCTGCCTTGTGTTAAAAATTAAACAATGCTAAATGGTCTTTTTTGTGCGAATGGGAGGTGTAGGGAAAACTGGAGGGGAGGGGCTTGCAAGAAGGGCTTGTAGGCTAAGACCTGAGAGAGATCAGGGTTCAAATCCGTGAAGCTCAGTGGGTGGCCTTGGGCTTGCTGCTGCCTCTCAGCCAAACCTGCCACCTGCCTCGCAGGCAATAATAATAATAATAATAATAATAATAATAATGATTTATTTATACCCCGCCCATCTGGCTGGGTTTCCCCAGCCACTCTGGGAGGCTTCCAACAAAACACTAAAATACAGTAACCTATTAAACATTAAAAGCTTCCCTAAACAGGGCGGCCTTCAGATGTCTTCTAAAAGTTTGGTAGTTGTTTTTCTCTTTGATATCTGGTGGGAGGGCGTTCCACAGGGCGGGTGCCACTACCAAGAAGGCCCTCTGTCTGGTTCCCTGTAACTTGGCTTCTTGCAGCGAGGGAACCGCCAGAAGGCCCTCGGCGCTGGACCTCAGTGTCTGGTCAGAACGATGGAGGTGGAGACGCTCCTTCAGGTGTACTGGACCGAGGCCGTATTTAATAAAGCAAATCCATTTTCCATTAAGCTTCTACTGGCCTTCGCCAAGGTGCGGTCTTCCTTATTAAAGGGACTTGATGGAAACAAATGAAATGAAAGAGAAACTCCGTGGGAGGCAGTGTGGTGCAGTGGTTAGAGCAGGCATAGGCAAACTTGGCCCTCCAGATGTTTTGGGACTACAACTCCCATGAGCCCTAGCTAACAGGACCAGTGATTAGGGATGATGGGAATTGTAGCCCCAAAACATCTGGAGGGCCGAGTTTGCCTATGCCTGGGTTAGAGTGTTGGACTATGACCTGGGAGATCTGGGTTCAAATCCCCACTCAGCTGTGAAGCTCACTGGTTGGGACCGGCCTTGGCCTCCCAGGCTAACCTACCTCACATGGTTGTTGAGAGATAATCTGGGGGGGGGGGGAGGAAAGCTGTGTAGGCCACCTCAAACTCTCAGGAGGAAAGGTGGAATAAATAAACCACAATCTTCTTTAAAGCTGTACAAGGGCAAGGCTCTCCTAGAGCCCTGACAGTCCTTGGGGTTTTGTTGCACCCGCTCGCCTGATTCTTGGGAGGAAAGCAATGACAAACCTAGACAGCATCTTAAAAAGCAGAGACATCACCTTGCCAACAAAGGACCGTATAGTTAAAGCTCTGGTTTTCCCAGTAGTGATGTATGGAAGTGAGAACTGGACCATAAAAAGGCTGATCGCCGAAGAATGGATGCTTTTGAATTCTGGTGCTGGAGGAGACTCTTGAGAGTCCCATGGACTGCAAGAAGAACAAACCTCTCCATTCTGAAGGAAACCAGCCCTGAGTGCTCACTGGAAGGACAGATCCTGAAGCTGAGGCTCCAAGACTTTGGCCACCTCATGAGAAGAGAAGACTCCCTGGAAAAGACCCTGATGTTGGGAAAGATGGAGGGCACAAGGAGAAGGGGACGACAGAGGACGAGATGGTGGGACAGTGTTCTCGAAGCTACCAGCATGAGTCTGACCAAACTGCGGGAGGCAGTGGAAGACAGGAGTGCCTGGCGTGCTCTGGTCCAGGGGGCACAAAGTTGGACATGACTAAACAACTAAACAACAACAACAACAACAATTAATAGGGCTGGGGAAGATCCCCTCTCTGAAATCCTGCAGAGCGATTGCTGGTCACCACCACAATATTGGCCCACAGTCTGATTCATAGAATCACAGTTGGAAGGCACTCAAAGGCCATTTAGCCCAACCCCCTGAAAAGCAGGTCAATGATTCAGAGTCAGATGGACCAGTGTTTCCTGTGAGGGGTGGACTCAGCCTGACCCCCACAGCCTTTCCCTCCAGCCCTCGAATGTTTTTGTGACTGTGTGGAACCCAGTTCAGCTACTGACTGATTGATTGTGTGACTACAGTACATTGTTTATTGGTTTCATTTTATGGATCAGTGGTCTCGTTAGAGAGTAAAATTCATGTTAAACTGCTGTTTTAGGGGTTGTTTTTAAAAGTCTGGAACGGATTAATCCATTTTGCATTGCTTCCTATGGGGAAGCGTGCCTTGGTTTTGGAACGCTTTGGTTTTGGAACGGACTTCCGGAACAGATTAAGTTTGAGAACCAAGGTACCACTGTATCTATAAAAACGGGGCAGAACTTATTACTTGGCACATTAAAGTGTAGAATATTGCCCTGCTGGCAAAACTGGCGAATAAGCTGAGAGTCCAAAGGGGAGGAAAAAAGATGACTTTTGACCTGTTTGGCCTGACTTTATTTCATTTATAAGCAAGGAGGAACATGGCCAAGGACCCCTCTTGGCCCATGAACGAATGTGGCTGATACAGGGACTCTGGGCAATTGAAATCTTTAATTCTTTCCCCTTGGTATAATAGAGTGTAGCATGTTTTGTAACCCTGTCTTGTTTAACCATTACACCTATGCTAAAAATAGTTCCTCGCATTCAGATACCGGCAGCTTATTTTGGCTTCCTTTCATGTCTGTATTTCTTCCACAGCGATCTATAATTGTGCAAGGACTGAGTACATTTGCCGTCGCATCCTGTTTGGTGGTAACACTGCGTTTTGCAAAATTCTGTATGCCGCTTAAAAATAGAAATCAGAAAAAAATAATTTTTTAAACAAACAAACAATGTGGATCTGAAACGGGGTGCTGTGCATAGGTAAAGGTAAAGGGACTTCTGACCATTAGGTCCAGTCGTGGCCGACTCTGGGGTTGCGGCGCTCATCTCACTTTATTGGCCGAGGGAGCCGGCATACAGCTTCCGGGTCATGTGGCCAGCATGACTAAGCCGCTTCTGGCGAACCAGAGCAGCGCACGGAAACGCCATTTACCTTCCCGCTGGAGCGGTACCTATTTATCTACTTGCACTTTGACGTGCTTTTGCACTGCTAGGAGTTGGGACCGAGCAACGGGAGCTCACCCCATCACGGGGATTCGAACAGCCAACCTTCTGATTGGCAAGCCCGAGGCTCTGTGGTTTAACCCACAGCGCCACCCGCGTCCCGGCGCTGTGCATACATAGATCTAAATTCTAATGGAGAATGCCTCCCCTTCCTCCTGACCTAAGCCCTTTCCGAACATTGTTTGGATTTGTATGTCCAGAAGGCAGTCTCAGTGCCCCTGTGCATGTGCAGAGCACAGAGAAGGCAATCAATCGCACACCTTCTGCCGGAAAGCCCAGCGAGGAAAGCTCAGGTGAGAGGTTTCGATGCAGCTAAATTAAATTGAAGGCGGCTGCCTGGTCACGCAGGAGGAGCCGCCAGAGATGCATTTGCAATTGCAAACGAGGCCGGTGAGTTAATTAATAAGGGAAGGGCCTGGAAGGGGGAGCAGCGGTGGCAGCAGCAGCAGCAGCAGCAGCAGCAGCAGCAGCAGCAGCAAGGGAGGGCTCCCAGGCAGAGGTCCTGGGGTGTCAGGGAGCCAGCTGGTCAGTAACTCACAAAGCTCAAACCTGGATTAATTCTTTGTTGTTGTTGATGTTTAGTCATTTAGTCATGTCCAACTCTTCGTGACCCCCTGGACCAGAGCACACCAGGCCCTCCTGTCTTCCACTGCCTCCCGCAGTTTGGTCAAACTCATGCTGGTAGCTTCGAGAACACTGTCCCACCATCTCATCCTCTGTTGTCCCCTTCTCCCAGCATCAGGGTCTTTTCCAGGGAGTCTTCTCTTCTCATGAGATGGCCAAAGTCTTGGAGCCTCAGCTTCAGGATCTGTCCTTCCAGTGACCACTCAGGGCTGATTTCCTTCAGAATGGAGAGGTTTGATTTTCTTGCAGTCCATGGGACTCTCAAGAGTCTCCTCCAGCACCAGAATTCAAAAGCATGCATTCTTCGGCCATCAGGCTTCTTCATGGTCCAGCTCTCACTTCCATACATCACTACTGGGAAAACCATAGCTGGAAGACAGGAGTGCCTGGCGTGCTCTGGTCCAGGGGGTCACGAAGAGTTGGACACGACTAAACAACAACAACAACAGCAGCAGCAGCAGCAGCAGCAGCAACAACAACAACATCCCCCTGCTGGCCCAGAGAAGTTCAGTACATAACAGGTTGCCTACCCCTGAACTAGTCCATGATATCAGGCTTGCTTTTCCTTGCTCCACCTTCCTGTCTTCCTTGCAAGCTATTTTGGGTCTTTGTTTTTAATCTGTCACCCTCTCACAGGGAGAGCGAGAGATAATAATAATAACAAGGGCTGGCGCAGGGACTGTGGCACAGGGCTGGCATTACATCTCGCTGGGAGCGTCTCTCATTAGCAGCCCTCAACTCCTCTCTCCTTTCCTCCTGTCTCCTGAGGTCTCTCTCTTCTCAAACCCCTCAGGGCAGCCACACCCTTGGATGGGCTTGAGTTCTCAGCTGCAGATCAACTCCAAGTGCCAGGAACACCCCCTGGGAGGTGGCGTTGTCAGCCTGCCAGGTTTTGGTACCCGTTAAATCCTTGAGCAGCTGTCAAAGTGCCTGGCAAGGTTGCCCCGAGACAGACAGCGATGCCAGAAAGCTTTCAGGAGGTGCTGAAGCAGGATTGAAGAGCCTGAGGCAGATTGGGGAGAGGAAGGAGCAAGCAGGACAGCAAAATAGGGTTTCTAAAATTACGCATGTTGTGGTGGAGAGAGGAATGATTTTCTTCCCCTCCCATAAGACTAGAATTTGTGAACACCCCGTGCTATATTAGAAGCAAAAAAACTTGTTTTGATGAATTGGAAGAGCCGCAAAAAGATTCCACTGAGCACATGGGTTGATAATATGGACAGATTAGCTACATATGAATGAATTGCATGTTGACGCAAATTGTTGTTGTTGTTTAGTCGTTCAGTCGTGTCCGACTCTTTGTGACCCCATGGACCAGAGCACGCCAGGCACTCCTGTCTTCCACTGCCTCCCCCAGTTTGGTCAAACTCATGCTGGTAGCTTCGAGAACACTGTCCCACCATCTCGTCCTCTGTCATCCCCTTCTCCTTGTGCCCTCCATCTTTCCCAACATCAGGGTCTTTTCCAGGGAGTCTTCTCTTTTCACAAGGTGGCCAAAGTATTGGAGCCTCAGCTTCAGGATCTGTCCTTCCAGTGAGCACTCAGGGCTGATTTCCTTCAGAATTGATGCGTTTGATCTTCTTGCAGTCCATGGGACTCTCAAGAGTCTCCTCCAGCACCAGAATTCAAAAGCATCAATTCTTCGGCGATCAGCCTTCTTTATGGTCCAGCTTTCACTTCCATACATCACTACTGGGAAAACCATGGCTTTAACTATACGGACGGATAAATATGAAGACATCTGGAATGAATATTTAAGCGATAAGGCGGATAGTGGGGGGAGGAGAGAGAGGTGGGGAAATATTGTTAAAAGGGTGCACCCATAGGTATATCAGTGTATTTAAATCTGAATTGTCAAATTGTGTTATTGTTGTTATTATGGTTTTTGTTGTAGTGTCTTTTGTGGTCGTTGTTTGTACTGAAAAAACCATTAAATAAATTAAAATAAAATAAAAATCAACACCCAGTGATTCAGGACAGAAGTCAGAAAGGACTCCTTCACACAATGGATATGGAAACTGTGGAACTCACTCCCACAGGAGACAGGGAGTAACCACCTTTTCAGATGGCTTAATAATAATAATAATAAGAAGAAGAAGAAATTTTATTTATACCCTGCCGTCCCCTGCCAGAGCTGGGCTCAGGGCGGCTAACACCAATAAAATCAAAGTAAAAACATAATGGGGGGGGGAGAGAAAAAACGGGGAAAAACCCCAATTTAAAATACAGGTTAAAATTCAATTTAAAATGCAGCCTCATTTTAAAATAGCTGATAAATCAAGACCATAAGGGGAGGGAAACAGAAGGGTCAGACCGAGTCCAAACCAAAGGCCAGGCGGAACAGCTCTGTCTTGCAGGCCCTGCGGAAAGTTGTCAAGTCCTGCAGGGCCCTACTCTCTTGTGACAGAGCGTTCCACCAGATCAGGGCCAGTGCTGAAAAGGCCCTGGCCCTAGTTGAGACCAATCTAACCACCTTGAGATCTGGGACCTCCAAAGTGTTGTCATTTGTGGACCTTAAGGTCCTCCACAGGGCATACCAGGAGAGGCGGTCCCGTAGGTACAAGGGTCCTAGGCCACATAGGGCTTTAAGGGTCAAAACCAGCACCTTAAACCTGACCCTGTACTCCACCGGGAGCCAGTGCAGTTGGTAAAGCACCGGATGAATGCGATCCCACAGCAAGGACCCCATAAAGAGCCTCGCTGCATCATTCTACACCAGCTGGAGTTTCTGGGTCAGCTCCAAGGGCAGCCCCGCGTAGAGCGAGTTACGATAATCAAGCCTGGAGGTGACCATCGCATGGAAAAGAGGATTGGACAAATTCATGGAGGAGGAGGGGGCTACCAATGCTTCTGAATACCAGTTACATGAAACCACAGGAGGGGAGAGTTGCTCTTGTGTTCGAATCCTGCTTGCTGGTTTCACACAGGCACATGTTCAGCCACAATGAGAACAGGATGCTGGACTAGATGGGCCATTGGTCTGATCCAGCTGGCTTTTCTTATGCTCTTATGAGGGCACATTTAAATGGCAGAAAATGTGGGAGTGTCGAGTGCATCGCAAGACATTTTTGCATAAGTATGTCAGCTCCTGGTGGAAGCGGAAATCAATCCTCATCTAGCCAGCTTGAGAGACAGCGAGGCAAGGCAGGGATCATCCAGCAGCAGACAGCGAGCCAGGGGGGAGAGCCAGGCTCTGCAGGACCACGGAAAGTTCCCAGGGAGGAGAGATGTTGCTTTGGAACTCCTGTTTGGCCAAGCGAGCCAACTGAGACTGTGGAAGCTGGGATTGAAAGGTTGAGAAAGGCTTGTGAAAGGGCGAGCAAAATGATTGAGGGGATGGAATGACCCTTCTATGAAGAAAGACTGCAGTGTTTGGGATTTTGTAGTTTAGAGAAAAGGCAAGTAATGTGGGAACGTTGTAGATACTAGGAGAGGATATATTGATTTAATACTATCTTTCCTCACTCACACTTGTGAGTCAGCAGCAGAGCGACATTCCCCAGTATATAGCAGGAAGCTAGGTGGTAGATTCGTTTGAATCTCTTTAGTTAAGCAATTCAATATGACTTTGTTCAGATTGGGTTCTGTTCCTGATAAGTCCCCTTTTATCCCTCCTAAAAAGAATACAGTGGTACCTCTGGATGCGAACGGGATCCGTTCCAGAGCCCCGTTCGCATCCTGAAGTGAACGCAACCCGCGTCCGCACATGCTGCAATTCGTCGCTTCCGCGCATGCGCGTGACGTCATTTTGAGCGTCTGTGCATGCGTGAGCGGCAAAACCCGGAAGTAACGTGCTCTGTTATTTCCGGGTCTCCGCGGAGTGCAACCCGAAAATGCTTAACCTGAAGCTACTTCAACCCGAAGTATGACTGTAAAGACACAAGAAGCTTCTTTTAAAAGTACTAAGAAGTTTACTCACATTCAGTTCACAGTTGGATCCCTGAAAAATCCCCCTAAATCTTTCTTCTTTGTTAGTCCCAGCTTTGGACCCAGAACAGAGCAAGCAGGTCTCTGTGTCTCCAGCTTCCAGCTCAGCCCTCTCACACAAACCACACCAGCTATTGTTCTAATGGCAACACAGAAAGCTGCCCACATCAAACCATTGGTCCATTTAATCCCTTATTGTCTGCAGTGGTGGAAGTGGCCCTCCAGGATTATAAGGATGAGACTTAGCCCAGATGTATCTAGAGAGGCTACTAGGGACTGGAACCTGTGACCATTTGCCTGCAAGGGAGATGCTCTACCAAGGAACTACAGCCCCAAAGCAGAATGGAGAGAAATGTGCTGGGGAACGGGTGTTCTGCTTCTAACCTTTCCTGTGATGCCAACGTCCCGCTCTTCGGCTGCAGTCACTGTGAAGCAGCGCACAGTGACGCAGAATCTGCCTTTGGGGGACTTCAAAGCTTTAATTAAAACCAGGCTTTTGATCAAATTTCTTCCTCTGATTTCCCTAGAAATTGGGAGAATTCGGGGTTAATGAAAGCTGCTTCAAACATACGTGAGCACAGAAGAAATTGGATTTTTCTCTCTTTCCCTTCCTCCTCAAGGTAGCGTTGGCACAGAGTCAACGAGAAGCCCAAGAGAGGTGACCTTCCATGGCAAAACAAATGGATCAGTCAATCCAAAACAGCTTTCCCCAGCTTGGTGCCCTCCAAATGTTTTGGAGTACGAAAGATGCCCTCTTGGTAGCCCCACCACCGCTGGAAGTTCTGGTAGCAGTGGCCCAGGAGAGGGGCTTCTCTGTGGTGGCCCCAAAGTGATGGAAGTCCCTCCCTGAAGAGATGTGACTGGCACCCTCATCACATGGTTTCCGTCAAATATGGAAGATGCTCTTTATTGAGCATTCATCCTGATTTGCTTATGTGGGCATTAGACCATGTCTGGCCTCCCCTGAGCTTTTGTTTTTATTTGTCTGCAGTGGGCTTATAAGGCTATGGAAATTCACCCTGAAGGTCTTCCCATTTTCAATCCATCCATCCTACACCTTACATTACATTTTACCATCAATTTCCTCACTATGAAACCTCCATTTTCCCAAAAAGTGGATTTGTTGCCTGAGGGTGACACAGAACTAATAACAATAACAATAATTATACCAATATCCCGTCTATCTGACTGGGTTGCCCCAGCCACTCTGGGTGGCTTCCAACATATATAAAAACATAATTAAACATTAAAAAGCTTCCCTATACACGGCTGCCTTCAGATTTCTTCTAAGGTCATCTCTTTGACATCTGGTGTATGATATAATCACCTTTTAACTTCTAGTTTTTATCCCTTACCTATTTTAAGTCTTATGTGTTCAGTTTATCCATATGTTTTATCTTATGCTGGTCTGTGACCAAGATAAAGTTTGTTTGTTTGTTTGGTGGGAGGGTTTTCAACAGAGTGGGTGCCACCACCGAGAAGCCATCGCTATCAATGGCTCCTAGCCTGCAAAGTTGGAGGCAGCCATGTTTCTGAATCCCAGTTGCTGTGAACCACAGGAAGGGAGAGGGCTCTTGGGCTCAGATCCTGCTTCCTGGTTTCCCATTGGGTAGGGTTACTAGATGTCCCCATTTCCCGGGGACAGTCCCTGGATTTGTGAATAAGTTCCTGGATAAATTTCATCCCCGGAATGTCCCCGGATTTCATCTAATGTCCCCGGGAAATACAGCAGTGGCAGTCTCAGCAGCCCTGAGCAGTTGGCTGTGGCTGGCTTCAGGAGCTGCTCGGAAGTCCTCATATGATGGTGGTGCAGGGGCTCTAAGATGCAGCTTCTGGGCTGCCTCCACCTTCCCTGACCCCAGCAACTAAGCTGTGAAGGGAGGCTTCACGCTGCCTATCGGAGCAGCCTCCCAACTCCTACTTCCGTGCAAGCAGGAGCGGGGCAGGGATCTCTCAGCTGTGAATGGAGGCTTCACGCTGCCTATCTGAGCTTGCGTGCAAGCAGGAGGGGGCAGGGATCTCTCAGTTAGGCAACGGGAAGCCTCCCTTCCCAGCTGAGGGATCCCTGCCCCCTCCTGCTTGCACACAGGTAGGAATGGGATTGGGGCTGCTCCAATGGGAAGGGAGGCATTGTGCTGCCCAAGCCTCACCGCCACTACTGCTCTTGGCCCTCCTTCTCCACCTTCTATGCCTGACCCACCGCGCACCGCTTCCACCACCATCACCACCACTACTGAAGAACCAACAACTCAGGGGCTGCCCAGGTTCATGGAGAAAGGAGATAGAAGCCTCAGAGGAAGGGGAAACGTGGCGGTTGAGGTCAAGGCGGTGGCCGCCCCTCAGCCACTGCCATCGCTGCAGCATCAAGGTCCTGAACATTTATTTATTTATTTATTTATTGTGTCCCCGGATTCATTGGAAAAAATCTGGTAACCTTACCATTGGGGCATCTGGTTGATTGCTGTGAGACCAAGACGCTTGACAAGGTGGACCATTGGCCTGATGCAGGGCCAGATTTCGGTTTGATGAGGCCCTAAGCACCTGAAGGGAATGGGGCCCTTTCTATGTCCAGCTGTCCTTGTTGCTGTTTTGTGTGTTGAATATATGCTATATATGGCAATTGGTGGACCTAATAGGTATCTAAAGCCATTGGCACATAACAAAATATGTATTTTATCAAAGTAATTGATATAAGGTAAAGGTAAAGGTAAAGGTACCCCTGCCCGTACGGGCCAGTCTTGACAGACTCTGGGGTTGGTGCGCCCATCTCACTCTATAGGCCAGGGGCCAGCGCTGTCCAGAGACACTTCCGGGTCACGTGGCCAGTGTGACATCGCTGCTCTGGCGAGCCAGAGCCGCACACGGAAACACCGTTTACCTTCCCGCTGGTAAGCGGTCCCTATTTATCTACTTGCACCCGGGGGTGCTTTTGAACTGCTAGGTTGGCAGGCGCTGGGACCGAGCAACGGGAGCGCACCCCGCTGCGGGGATTCGAACCGCCGACCTTTCGATCGGCAAGTCCTAGGCACTGAAGCTTTAACCCACAGCGCCACCCGCGTCCCTAATTGATATAGAATTGATATAGTAATTGATATAGAAAGGAGCAAAGCAGGGATATTTGAGGGTGCAGGCTAGCAGGTGGGGCCCATGACTTACATCATAGGAGGCTACACAACACAAAACACTGTTGCTGTATGCAGGTTTTATTTTATTTTATTTTTTATTTTGGAAATGTACATCCAGTGTCTTTTTTGGGGGCCCCCAAGAGAGTGGGGCCCTGAGCTAGAGCTGGTTTAGCTTATATGTAAACCCAGCACTGGGCCTAATCCAGCAGCCGCTTCTTATATTCTCACTTTAACTGCACTGGTTTGCAATTTAATTCCTCCCACAAAATTACTGGCAGTCTGGGGGCGCCCTGGATGCTATATTAATCTGTTCTGCAATCAGATGCATTTTTTATAATACCTATATCAGTGTTTATTACTTGGGCTAAAGATAGATGATCACAATAAGTGACAAAACACGATTGTTCGAAATAGATCTTGGCAGCTGCAGAACTTGGAACGGCAAGCTGTGCGCCGCATGGTGCCTGGGTGTTTGCGAGCTCAGATTTATATGCAAGTGCGAAAGAGAAGAGGCATCTGCTCCCCTTGTCTGCCCACACGTCCCGTCCCTGGCAGAGGTTCAACTACGGGGCAGGAGCAGAGCGATAAAGAAAGGCAATAAGAAAAACCTCCCACAAATACTTTCATGTTTTTGTCTCCAGGAGGCAAGAATTGGGACAAGATTGGAGGAGCTTTAAAGCAGAGGTTGGGTGGCCATCTGTCATGAATGGTCTAGCTAAGATTCCTGCATTGCAGGGGGTTGGACTAGATGCCTCTGGGGGTCCCTTCCAACCAGTGCCTGTTTTAGGTATAAACTAAACAAGCTGTAGCTTAGGGCCCCACTCTCTTAAAGGTAAAAGATGCCTGCTTCTTGGGAGAAAAGCAGTGACAAACCTAGACAGCATCTTAAAAAGCAGAGACATCACCTTGCCATCAAAGGTCCGTATAGTTAAAGCTCTGGTTTTCCCATTAGTGATGTATGGAAGTGAGAGCTGGACCATAAAGAAGGCTGATCGCTGAAGAATGGATGCTTTTGAATTATGGTACTGGAGGAGACTCTTGAGAGTCCCATGGACTGCAAGAAGATCCAACCTCTCCATTCTGAAGGAAACCAGCCCTGAGTGCTCACTGGAAGGACAGATCGTGAAGCTGAGGCTCCAAGACTTTGGCCACCTCGTGAGAAGAGAAGACTCCCTGGAAAAGACCCTGATGCTGGGAAAGATGGAGGGCACAAGGAGAAGGGGATGGCAGAGGACGAGATGGTGGGACAGTGTTCTCGAAGGTACCAGCATGAGTTTGACCAAACTGCGGTAGGCAGTGGAAGACAGGAGTGCCTGGCATGCTCTGGTCGAGGGGGGTCACGAAGAGGCGGACACGACTAAACGACTAAACAACAACAATATCAGCAAGAGCCTAGATTCCCATTCCACCTCAAAGACGGGATGTTAGGAGTTTTTTGGATGAATCCCCGAGTCTCTTTTCTCAGGATCCTGTATCTGTGAGGGCGTTTGCCTATCCAGTCCCTTGTCCGGGTAATGCCTTTGACTGACTAGCTAAACACCACAATTAAAAGGTAAAGGGCCCCCTGACCATTAGGTCCAGTCATGACCGACTCTGGGGTTGCGGCGCTCATCTCGCTTTATTAGTCGAGGGAGCCGGCATACAGCTTCCAGGTCATGTGGCCAGCATGACTAAGCCACTTCTGGCAAACCAGAACAGTGCACGGAAACACCGTTTACCTTCCTCCCACAGCGGTACCTATTTATCTACTTGCACTGGTGTGCTTTCAAACTGCTAGGTGGGCAGGAGCAGGGATCAAGCAACGGGAGCTCACCCCATCGCGGGGATTCGAACTGCCGACCTTCTGATCAGCAAGCCCGAGGCTCAGTGGGACAACTGTAAAGATAAAGGGACCCCTGACCTTCCCGCCAGAGCGGTACCTATTTATCTACTTGCACTTTGACATGCTTTCCAACTGCTAGGTTGGCAGGAGCTGGGACCGAACAACGGGCGCTCACCCCGTCATGGGGATTTGAACCGCCACAATTAGCCTACCCAAACAAGTTGCTCTGTGCCATAAAACAAAGGTTTTCAACCTTTTTGGGTCCACGGCTCCCTTGACCAACTGCATTCTTTCTGCAGCTTTCCTGTGGAGCTCAGGAGCCCAGTTATGTCACCCCTTGCCTGAAGAACTGGCAGCCTCTCGCCCTTTTTTGAACACCCTCCCTTGTGGAGTGTTCCCTCAGCCTCCTCTCCCCACTCGTTGGGAGTCCTACAGGGAGCCGCTGCCGCCGCCCCTGGTCTCTGAGCTGTCCCCCCTCCTGCCCCAAAGACAGCTGCCTCTTTACACTGCCCCAGAGGGGCCTGGCACTTGTCTGTCCATTCCCAGCTGCAAGGGCTGGTGGACTGGCTGTCGGGGCTGCATTCGCCTTCTTGCCTCAGCTCCTGGCAACCAGCACCCCCTGGCCAGCCCCAGAGGCACCATTCACCTGGGGAGTTTGTAGCCAGGGCTGCTGCAACAAACAGCTGTGCAAGGAAAAGAGGGACAGAGGTCAGTGTTTCCCACAGCACCCCTGACCATCATTCAGGACACCCTAGGGTGCTACGGCACATGGGTTGAAAACCACTTCCATAAAACATTTTTTGGAGGAGTGGGCTTTCCTCCAGCAACTTCACTTACCTGCAAGGTAGGAGAACAAGAATCAGGGTTTTGGGGTGTGAATAGTAATAATAATAATAATAATAATAATAATAATAATAATAATAATAATAATAATAAT
>JAXCMG010000060.1:3101454-3132398 GCA_034642415.1 Podarcis siculus
AGGGAGATGCAACTACCAAGGAGAGGATCCACCTGGGAAGGCTGCTCAATCTCCTAGGACTGGCCTACTACACTTTCCACCCTTTGTTCCTCAACAATACTGCTGGCCAGGACATCTGGAGGGCACCAGGTTGGGGGAGGCTGGTGCAGGATGAATTCAGGAAAGGGGGCTGGGATGCAGAGTGAGAACCTCCTCCCTCCTGCACTTTCAGCAGGGGGGGCTGACCCAAGGCAGTCACTGGCTTCCCTGGGGGCCACTAGCAACCTTGGAGAAAGAAGCCCCTTTGCCCAGGAAACTGGCCCACTCTCTTCCCCACTACAAAGCTGAATTTACTGAAATGTGTCATTACAAATTCTATAGCAGCAGCTTCTTTGGATCAGATTCCATATTTTAGGATTGGGATGATAATCAGATCCCAAGAGCTCGGCTGCTGCATCAGGCCAAAGGGGACTCATCAAGTCCATCAACCTGGTCTCACAGTGGCCAACCAGATGCCCCATTTGTTAAGTTCTAAAGGGGGACAGAGGATCAAGAGAATTCTCCACCCATCCCTTTGGGATTCTCTGCAAGTGGTATTCAGAGGCAGGTTTAAAAGGAATGTGGAACTCAGAGAAGAAGCATCTGAGAAGAAGGCCATACCTGGAGCCACCAGCATCAGGACGAGGAAGGCGAGAGAGAGGAGGCAGAAGATCTTCATGGCTGGAGGTTGGTGGGAATCCTGGAGATGCCTGAAGCCAAGTGGAAGAGCAGTTGTCTGGGGAAGGAGAGGTCCCTCTACTTATAGGTGGATGGAGGACTGATGAAACCTTGTGGGAAACCAAGTGTCTTTTACAGCATAGATGTCACAATCCCTGCGGGCAGAAGAAGATGAGAAGAGCCGCCTGGATTTGAGTAATGCTCTTGTGCAAAACCACATATGGAAGAATGACCACAAACAGGCTAGTGTCACTGACTGACAAAGAGAAGCAGAGAGAGTTGTTTCTGAAACTATGGCACTGGAGAATTAATTTCCCAGCTATGCATTGAGTTTACCATGAAGTTAATAGAGGTTTTCTCCGGGTAGGAAGCTAAATTGACATAGGAGTGGGTCTATAAAATTTTTAAGGTTTCTTCAGATAATGCATTTGAAAAAGATCCTTCACAGCACACAGTTAAAGAATGGAGTTTGCTCCTACAGGAGATAGTGCCACCAAATTAGATGGTTTTGAAAGGCTGTTATTTGTGGGTTATCAATGGCTACTGGTACCCCACTGTATGGATTTTGGTACCGGTTATGTGACTGGAGAACCGCCTTGGAAAATTCAAAGTTTCGAAGGATGATTCTGTTCTGGTTCACATACTGTTGTGGAAACTGTAAATTAGCTGGGCAGGCCTTTAAATGCCAGCTGAATTGAATGTTCCCATTTCCCTGGCAAAAACTCAAAGAGGACCCCACTGGCAAGCAATCCATTGAAGAATGACAGTGTGATTTCTTCGCATCCTTTTTCTTTTCCATATTTGGAGGACAAATAGTGGGGGAAATGAAAGGCATATCTTCTCAGAGATTCTTACAGTTTGTTTCAACTTTGCATTTCAATGTTTGATGAGCCCCCCCCCAAGGCTTATTTGTAAATAAATTGATATCCATTTGTCATTCTTCTGCTTCCCATTTTTGGTTTATTTTGGATGCTGAAGGTTCTTTGCTATTGCCCCCTCACCAGTGTTGAAGCCATGATTCTTCAACATCAACTTCGTTGAACTGGTCATGTGGTTTAGATGACTGATTATCATCTTCCAAAGCGACTACTCTATTCCCGACTTCAGAATGGAAAGCGTAATGATGGTGGACAATAAAAGAAATGTCCATTGTGGCAGAGAGCAAGAATGCAAGTCTTGCAGTCCTTGTTGGATGGGGGCCAAAGGGGGAAGATGGGAGATCTGGACACAGGTTGCATCACAGCCTTCACCAACCTGGTGCCCTCCAGATGTTTAGGACTCCTACTTCATCGCCCTATGCTGGACCATGTGAGGCTGGTGGGAGTTTTTGCCATTCTATGTCGCTTGTTTGTGAAAACGGCCTCTCAGTGGTTTACAAAAGAGAGTGTGGGCTTGTGGGAGAGAGCAAAGGGTGCTGGACTAGACAGGCCTTTGGGCTGGTCCGTTTCAGGGCTCTTCTCATGCAAAGTCCTTCAGATCCACATCTCAAACCATCCTTTCCGCCTGGGCTTTCTCTCCACCACCTGCAACTCAATGGCTTTTCTCCAGATTCACAAATTGACTCCTGATTCCTCTCCTCTCCCTGGATAGTGGTGGAAATTGGTCTTTCAAATTTCAGTGGTGCCTGGTGCAAGGGCAAAACTCAGCACACCTCCCCCAGGTCAGAAAACACTCCCCTAAACCCACCTCTGCCCCAGGAACCACCAAAATCTGATCTGGAGAGTCATTCCAATCTTTAGAGCAAATTTTGAGGTGCCTGGGGGGAGTCTTCAGGGGAGAGGAGGGAAATGTCCTATACCAAGCCGAAATCTATTGTCTTAACAGGACAGCAGCCTTGGAAACAACCCAATCGTTCCAGCACCAAACTGTGCCATTGCCTTTCCAAGCCCTCAATCAGACTCCATATCCATTTTTCCAAAGAAAGGGCAGGTATAACCCTCCTTTTCTGAATTGCCTGAATGTGTGTGTTGTGCTGTTTGCATTTTACTTGTAGTGCTGAAGCAACACATTGTTTTGATATTGTTGGCAATGGCAGGCATTGGTATGAAATTGGGTGCACTGTTGTAAATTTATGTGTCCGTGGGAGAGAGATGGGGGTTCAAAAGTGAGGGTCACACTCTCATGTTATTCTGGGGGAGGAGTATTAGTGCTGGTTGTGAGCTGTTGGTCTGTGCTGTGTCCTGTCCTGTGAAACTTCCAGGGCATCTGCTCATCTTTGGCAACCAGCAGAGACATGGGACGTCTTCAGCATCCTTTCCCAAGAGACTGAAGTGCAAGATGCAGCAGGCAGGATGGGGAGGCTGTGGTCTCACCTCTGAGTTCTGTTTCCTCACCATGTCTGGCTCCAAGTCAGACAAATATTGCTCCATGATCAGCGAATGTCCACAGGCAGCAAAGGTGTGTGAAGTAACAGGCAGCTGCTTCTGTGAAACACAGAGGAATTGGGAATTGGCCCAGATCAGAAGGAGGTTGGGGGGAGGAGAGAGAGGTGGGTGAGAGTTGGGGACAGCAATGCCAGGTCAAAATGGAGCAAAATGGCATTTATCATAGAATCCTAGAATTGTTGAGTTGGAAGGGACTCTGAGAGTCATCCAGTCCAAGCTAAAGAATCCCTGACAGGTGGCCATTGAATCTCTGCTTGATTACCTCCACTGAAGAAGAGTCCACCACCATCTTTAAAAAAAATAAAAAATTATTAGGTTTTACAGCAAATTTTGACACAATCACTGCTGATTAAATAATCACAATATAAATTCACAATTACCCCCTCCCCCAGGCCTCCCCCAAACTTCCCCTTCTGGTTTATAACACATTCATTTCTACTGCTTATCATCTAATCCCTAATGTAATAAAATGAACAATTATACATTATAATTATCTTCTTACTATTTCAACCACATATTCATGTTTTCTCTTTATATTTTGTTGGTTTATTCAAATCCTGCAAGTGAGTCCATTTCCTTACATTGTTTCTTTAAATACATCACAAAAGGTTCCCATTCTTTTCAAAAATCTCTATTGTCCTTATCTTTAAATCAGCTTTGACATTTCAGCATATTCCATCAGTTTTTCTTGCCATTGTTCCTCTGTTGGCATTTCTTCGCTTTTCCACCATTGAGCTAATAAAGTTCTAGCTGCTGTTGTAGCATACATAAATAATTTCTTCTTGTCTTTTGGCAAATCTTGACCTGTAATGCCGTATAAAAAAGTTTCTGCTCTTTCAACAAAGGTTATCTTAAACGTTATTTTCATTTCATTACAGATTGCAACCCAATAATTTCTAATTATTTTACAATTCCACAACATGTGAAAGGAATGTACCCAGCTGTGAAAAAGATGGACTCTATGCAAGGGATCATTAGGAAAAGTCTAATATTCCGTATACAATTCATTTCACCATACATTCTTGCTTGTCTACACAGGACTCCCTGTCCTCCCCCCGGATATTTACCATTACTGTTTTCCAATTGTGCAAATAGTTATTACTTTGTTCTATTTATGTTGTTGTTGTTTAGTTGTTTAGTTGTTTAGTCGTGTTTGACTATTCGTGACCCCATGGACTAGAGCACGCCAGGCACTCCTGTCTTCCACTGCCTCCCACAGTTTGGTCAAACTCATGCTGGTCGCTTCGAGAACACTGTCCAATCATCTCGTCCTCTGTCATCCCCTTCTCCTTGTGCCCTCCATCTTTCCCAACATCAGGGTCTTTTCCAGGGAGTCTTCTCTTCTCATGAGGTGGCCAAAGTCTTGGAGCCTCAGCTTCAGGATCTGTCCTTCCAGTGAGCACTCAGGGCTGATTTCCTTCAGAATGGAGAGGTTGGATCTTCTTGCAGTCCATGGGACTCTCAAGTCTCCTCCAGCACCATAATTCAAAAGCATCAACACTTCGGCCATCAGCTTTCTTTATGGCCCAGGTCTTGATTCCATACATCACTACTGGGAAAACCATAGCTTTAACTAGGTGATGTCTCTACTTTTTAAGATGCTGTCTAGGTTTGTCATTGCTTTTCTCCCAAGAAGCAGGTGTCTTTTAATTTTGTGACTGCTGTCACCATCTGCAATGATCATGGAGCCCAAGAAAGTAAAATCTCTCACTGTCTATTAAAATCTCTCACTGTTCTATTTATATTATCTTAGATTTTCTTACATCTTTTGCTTCTTGTTACTTTGTTTTGGTTATTAATATACACAGACATCATTCAAATGCTACCATAGATGGCGCACCATTGTTATATTTTTAAAGTAATTCTTGAACATGTATCATTTTTTAAATAAAGCTTTGATTTGAGTTGCTTCTCAGCCTGTTTGTCATTTGTGCCATTTCAGCAAACTCTAATAATTTATTCTGCCAGTCTAGTTTCATAGGAACCCGCTCCCTAAAAAAGAAAAATTAAAATTAACTTTTCCAAAACGCCCCCCCAAACCTGAGGCCTTCTTACTGTGAATTCTAGGCAGTGAGATACCAAAACACTTAAGAGAAATATTTTTATATGCAACCACGGCTGCAAAAATTTTGATCGCAATGAACTGAAAAAATATTTGTAATCTCAATACATTCTTAGAAAATTCATTCATTGAAGGCAACATTTTAGAAACAACTCCATCTCCCTCTCTTTGACAGTCAGTGACGACACCAAGGTTTGTGGTCATTCTTCCGTATGTGGTTTTGCACAAGAGCATTACTGAAATCCAGATGGCAATTCAAATCTTCTTCTGCTCTGCAAGACTTGCGACATCCATTCTGTAAAAGACATTTGGTTTCCCACAAGGTTTCAACAGTCCTCCATCCACCTATAAGTAAGGGGACCTCTCCTTCCCCAGACAACTGCTCTTCCACTTGGCTTCAGGCATCTCCAGGATTCCCACCAACCTCCAGCCATGAAGATCTTCTGCCTCCTCTCTGTTGCTGTCCTCTTCTTGATGCTGCTGGCTCCAGGTATGGCCTTCTTCTCAGATGCTTCTTCTCTGAGCAGCTTCAAAGCTCTCTGCTTTATTCCTTTTAAACTTGCCTATGAATACCACTAGCAGGGAATCCCAAAGGGATGGGTAGGGAATTCTCTTGACCCTCTGTTCCCCTTGAGAGCTTCCCAAATGGGGCATCTGGTTGGCCACTGTGAGACTAGGTTGATGGACTAGATGGGGCCCCTTTGGCCTGATCCAGCAGCCAGGCTCTTAGGATCTGATTGCCATTGCAATCCTAAAGTATGGAATCTGATCCAAAGAAGCTGCTGCTATAAAATCTGCAATAACACATAATAATAATGATAATGATAATAAATTTTATTTATATCCCACCCTCCCCAGCCGAAGCCGGGCTCAGGGCGGCTAACAACAATAAAATAATACAACATTCTAAAATCATTTCATTAAAATTAATTCAACTCAAATTGATGGCAACCATTAGGCTGAAGTTCTGTGAAGATTGCCAAAGGAGACATGCATTCAGCTTTGTGGTGGAGAACAGAGTGGGTCAGTTTCCTGGGCAAAAGAACTTCTCTCTCCAAGATTTCCAGTGCTCCAAGGACACCAGTGATTGCCTTGGGTCAGCCCTCCTGGTAAAGGTGCAGGTGGGAGGGGGAGGGGCTCACTCTCCATCCCAGCCCCCTTTCCTGCATTCATCCTGCACCAGGCTCCCCCAACCTGGTGCCCTCCAGATGTCCTGGCCAGCAGGATTGTTGAGGAACAAAGGGTGGAAAGTGTAGTAGGCCAGTCCTAGGAGATGGAGCAGCCTTCCCAGGTGGATCCTCTCCTTGGTAGTTGCATCTCCCTCTCTTAGTTTGCTTTTTTCTCTTCGCTTTGCCCTACAGATTTCACCGGAGCTCAACGTCCCACCCAGGATTGCCAGAACAATGGGGGCAGCTGCAGAAAAACCTGCAACAAAGGCGAGAAAGAGATTGGGAAGTGTTCGGGAGACAGGCGTTGCTGCAAGCGCAGCTAAGGTGAGTTATAGGCAAAACCATACCTGTGCCTGGAAATACGTCTGTGGCATTTCAAAGAGACACAACCCCAAAGGCCTGAGAGTTACGGCTCTGCTTCTTCCCCCTGTCTTTGACCCTTAACAGCCACAAGGGGGGGCACTGGCTAGATTCGCCCGAATGCTAAATTCATTGTTTTGAGTTTGGATGCTGAGAATTCCCTGATGACATTTGGAGCCAATTGACTCCTTCAGCTTAGAAAACAGGAGCTGGAGAAGCGAGCCCAGTGTGGAACAAGGTTTTTGAAAGCCTGGAGGGCAGCCTTGGTCAACCAGGTGGCCACCTGATGTTTTGGATTATCAGCCCCAGACTGTGTAAGGAGGCATTTGGGTTCGGGATGGAGAAGTCTCCTGACCTCTGCACATTCATTAGAAGGTCACACTCTAACCAACTCTAACCACCACAACCCCCATGAACTCCCAACTCTGATAGCATCCAGCTCTTTGGTCTTCAGGGGGTCCCTGGCCTGTTTTGAGCACCCAACCACTTGTATTCATGGTGTTTCCTCTCTTTATTGTTCAGCTCTACAGCAGACCCACTGTGCACCATCTCTGACGAAAGGAAGACCACCCGTTTCTTCTCTGGAGATGCAGCTGCCTTGACTGCACCTCTGCAGAAACCTCTTTGCTCACTGCTGCTGCTGCTGCTGCTGAAGGTGCTTCTGGGAAGGATCCATCACAGCCCAACCCTTTCTGCCCATTTACTCCAGAGCAAGTCCTGCTGTTCTCAGTGAGGCTGGCATCTTTGTAACTGGGTTTAGGATGGGATTTGTCTGCTTATTTGCTTTAGCTTTTCCTTTCAATAAATGCAAGCATTGGAAACCTCTGTGTGGTGGTGCCTTGTATGAAAAGGGGCGCCGTGTTGGGGGCTCTGCCAGTTCCTCTCCATACTGTGACTTTGATTTGATTTGGGAGTAACTTGCAGGTGTTTCTGTGCAAACCAGTGGAATTGGGAATTGGTCCATATCTGAAGGAGGTTCAGGGGGGCAGTTGGTGGGAGTGGGGGAAAGCAATGCTAGACACATCCCCTTTCAGGTCAAAATGGAGAAAGGTTGCAATTATCATCAAAGAATCCTGGAATTATAGAGTTGGAAGGTAGCCTGAGAGTCAACTAGTCCAAGCTAAAGAATCTCTGACAGGTGGCCATCTAATCTCTGCTTAAAATTCTCCTCTGAAGGAGAGTCCACCACCTTCTGAGGGAGTCCATTCCACTGTCAAATAACTCTTTCCTTCAAAAAGATCTTCCCAATTTTCAGTTGGAATCTCCATTCGTGGAATTTGAATCCATTGGTTTGGGCCCTACCCCCCAGAGCAGGAGAAAACTAGCTTGCTCCATCTTCCATATGACAACCCATAATATTCACGTGACAGCCCTTAAGATATTTGAAGATGAATATCATATTTCCTCTCAGTCTCCTCTTCTCCAGGCTAAACCTACCCAGCTCCCTCAACCATTCCTCATATGGCTTCATTTCCAGAACCTTGATCATCTTGGTCCCCCTCCTTTGCTCACCTTCCAGCTTGTCAATATCCTCCCCAAATTGTGGTGCCACAGAAAAAGGTGAAACTATTGATAAATTAACATACATGAGGATTACTAAGGAGGGTGAATCACCTGGTGCCAAGGCCCCCAATTGTCAACAGATTGTAGGGGTGCGGAGTCTGCAGCTTCTTGGTGTACCCTCAAGGGGTCTGAACTGCCAGGGAGCTCAAGGTGGGGTACACAGTTCTCCCCCTCTTCATTTCATCCTGGCAGCAACCCTGTGAGGTTGGCTAGACTGAAAGGTAGTGAGTGACTGGCCCAGGGTCATCCTGTGAGCTTCATGGTTGGTTGGGAATTTAAGTCCTGTCTCCCGTTCATAAATATGACTGTCTCTTTAATACCTTTCACCACCAGGAACCTGATAACATTTCATTTAAGGCCAGAGCTGGATCTAGGGTCGGGTTACCAGATGTCCCTGTTTCCTGGGGACAGTCCCCAGATTTGTGCATAAGTCCCCAGACAAATTCCAGCCCTGGAATGTCCCCGGATTTTATCCAATGTCCCCGGGAAACACAGCAGCGGTAGTCTCAGCAGCCCGGAGCTGTTGGCTCTGGCTGGCTTCAGGAGCTGCTGGGAAGTCCCCATAGGATGGTGGTGCAGGGGCTCTCAGATGCAGCTTCCGGGCTGCCTCCACCTTCCCTGACCCCAGCAACTACGCTGCGAAGGGAGGCTTCATGCTGCCTATCAGAGCAACCTCCCAACTCCTACTTGTGTGCAAACAGGAGTGGGGCGGGGATCTCTCCCTTCCCAACTGAGGGATCCCTGCCCCTGTAGTCAGTCCAGTAAAGGTATTGACTTACAGTGGATATTGTATTTTAGTCCATGGTGGTATGATTCTGATTCTGATTCTGATTCTGATTTGGATTCTGATTTGAATACCATCCTTTATTTGTAGATTATGGGGCAGTTCACAACATGCAAGATAAAAAACACAAAATGCATCATAATAAAACAAAAACAAATCCATATCTCCCCCAAACCACCCTGGGGACATCATCCCATCACAGAAAATGCCAATTCCTGTGTTGCCACCCTCTGGACATCTTGGGGAGGAGGAACATAAAGAACGGCCTCAGATGATGATTTCAGGGTCTCCGTAGGTTAACGTGGGGTGAGGGACTCCTTGAGGAATTGAGGTATGATGGAAGTAAGAAAGGAGGGGGAGGAGAGCATCAGATGCATCAAATCTTGAGAGTTTTGTGTGTGTCACCCAGATGATGGGGTGGGAGAACTCACCTGAGGGGCCTCACCTGTCCAGGGATGATCAAAAGGTTTTGGGCAGCTTCCAACCCACCTTTCCTTAAGAAGATATGAGAGCCACCATCAAATATCTAAAGGGCTTTCACACAGAAGATGGAGCAAGCTTGTTTTCTGCTACTCTGGAAGGTGGGACCCAGACCAATGTCTTCAAATTACAAGAAAGGAGATTCTGACTAAACATTCGGAAAAACTTTCTGACAGTAGGAGCTATTTGACAGTGGAACAGTCTATCTCAGGAGGTTGTGGTCTCTCCTTCCTTGGAGGTTTTTAAGCAGAGGTTGGATGGCCATCTGTTGTGGATGCTTCAGCTGAGACTCCTGCATTGCAGGGGGCTGGACTAGATGACCCTCATAGTCCCTTCCAACTCTGCAAATCCTTAATTCTATAAGACAGGGATGGGATCCTAGGGGTTCTCCAGACAATGTGGAAGATACCTATGGCTACTCATCACAATGCCTTTGTTCTCCCTCCATTGTCATGGCAGGAGACTGTGGGAAGAAGGAGCACTCTTGGGCTGTGGTCCTGTTTGTGGGCATCTGGTTGGCCACTCTCAGAATAGCCAAGGAAGTTGGCAGGAGCTCAGACCTTCCCCAGCCCTGTTTTGGGATATTGTACACATGGAGGAATCTCATGTCTCCATGGAATCCTAACCACATGTCCTGTCTTGGCCTCTCTGTCTTTTTGTATTTAAGTGTTTCACACATGATATATTAGAGTCCAACAGAAAACAAGACCCAGCACACGTTTTCACAAAATGAACCTACACAAAGGTTTCCAGGGGTTGAAGCTGGCACAAATATGGTATTATACATCGGTAAGGTTATACCATATTACAAAATCTGGAAGTAAGAGTTGCTGGAGGAAATGTGGAGTGATGGGAACGTATAGTCATATGTGGTGAGATTGTCCGTTAGTTAATGAATTTTGGAAACAGATTTGTATAGAAATATTGGGAATTGTGGGAAGGAATGTGGAAATAACTAAATTAATGGTTCTTATTACCCTGAGTAGTACCAAGTTAAAAACAAAAGAGGAATGCAAATTGGTAAAATTGATGGTAATTGCAGCCAGACTGGTTATAGCGAGTAATTGGAAAAATGCAGAAGAGCTAGGGGTGAACCAATGGAGGAAAAAACTGAATAATATTATAATTTTAGAATACCTAACTGTGAAGATACATAGAATGAAAGGGTTTAAGGTCAGTGAGAAAGAGGAGGATTGGTTTGAGAAGATAATGAATTATTTGATTTTTTTAAAAAAGATATTTATTAAGGTTTTGTAAAATAGACAAGAATGTCAAACAAAAAATAAAAAATACAGAAAAGAAAAAGCACAAAAGATACAAAAATACAAAAAATGATTAAAAACCAATTAATTTTCCCAAATTTTAGAATTTCCATTATCTTGTTTCTCTGACTTCCTCACACCTCCCTTTCTTGTATTCCCATTCAAATAATTAATT
Source organism: Podarcis siculus (assembly GCA_034642415.1). NCBI lineage: Eukaryota > Metazoa > Chordata > Lepidosauria > Squamata > Lacertidae > Podarcis > Podarcis siculus. Next base: position 3,112,390 of record JAXCMG010000060.1, read on the forward strand.
CAGCAAATCCTTACCCTCTTTCTTTAAATTTAGCTCCACATCTCAACATATTTATAACTTTATATTATCATCCATTATCAATTCATTTTTACATATTCTTGTTAACCTTGTTACTAAGTCCACTTAAATCCAATCCAACATCATTTTAACATTCATTAATTTTACAATATTTCTGCAAATAGTCTTTAAATTTTTTCCAATCTTCTTCCACCGACTCTTCTCCCTGGTCACGGATTCTGCCAGTCATTTCCGCCAACTCCATATAGTCCATCACTTTCATCTGCCATTCTTCCAAAGTGGGTAAATCTTGTGTCTTCTAATACCTTGCGATGAGTATTCTTGCTACTGTTGTAGCATACATAAAGAAAGTTCTATCCTTCTTTGGCACCAATTGGCCAACTATGCCCAGGAGAAAGGCCTCTGGTTTCTTTAGGAAGGTATATTTAAATACCTTTTTCATTTCATTATATATCATTTCCCAGAAGACCTTTATCCTTGGGCACATCCACCAAAGGTAAAAGAATGTACCCTCATTTTCCTTGCATTTCCAACATTTATTATCGGGCAAATGGTAGATCTTTGCTAGCTTGACTGGTGTCATGTACCACCTGTATATCATTTTCATAATATTCTCTCTTAAGGCATTATATGCCGTAAATTTCATACCGGTGGTCCACAACTGCTCCCAGTCCGCAAACATAATGTTATGTCCAACATCCTGTGCCCACTTAATCATTGCAGACTTAACCATTTCATCTTGTGTGTTCCATTCCAACAGCAAGTTGTACATTCTTGAAAGTGTCTTTGTTTTAGGATCTAACAATTCTGTTTCCAATTTCGATTTTTCCACTTGGAAGCCGATTTTTTTATCCAGATTATAGGCTTCCCTTATTTGATAATAATGTAACCAGTCTCGCACTTTATCTTTAATTTCTCAAAACTCTGCAATTTCAATTTGTCTCCTTCCTGTTCCAAAATTTCCCAATATTTCGGCCATTTCGGCTTTTTCTGAGCCTTTGCTTCCATTGGTGACAACCACCTTGGGGTTTTATCAATAATGAATTATTTGAGTAGGTTTGAATAATTTGGGGCAATTAAAATGTTTATAGCTAAATAAACCTTGTGGAAGGAGGAGTGTTAAGGTTTATAGAAGTGTACATATGGTTGATTTGAATATGTTATTATTGAATATTATTGAATCTGTATATTATTAAATATTGTATACGCAATATCAGCCGCCTGGGGGTTTCACTGTTTGTCTTTTGCTGGTTGGAATATATATTTTTTTAAAAAACAGCAGCAACAATGGTTTCCAATGCTTGCATTTATTAAAAAGAATGCATTGATATTCTCATGAGTAGACAGGCAGACAGGACGGCTCCCTCTTGACTCCTTCCCAGCATCGCCTTCAGCAGCATCAAGCAAAGCGGTTTCTTCCCCAGCAGAGATGGGGGTGCAGTCGAGGCAGCTGCACATCAGAGGAGAGCAGGGTGGTCTTCCTTTCACCAGAGGTCTTGCACCAAAGATCTGCAGAGTTACCCCCTACCTGTGAGAAGAGGAAACACTGTTAAAACGAGTGTTGGTGGTGGTTCTGAGAACCCCAACCAGTAACCCCAACTGGGAGGCAAAAGAGCTGACTGTTGTAGGTGCTCAAATTGCACACAGAGGGTTTGTTTCAGACCTCCGGCTAAATGTGGGGTGTGTTGGGGTGTCTCCATCCTGACCCAAGCCCTCCCATCTACACCCATCATCACATGACCTTGTAGACTGGGGCTGCTGGGAGTTGTAGTCCTCAGTTGGTAGAACATGAGACTCTTAATGTCAGGGGTGCCAAAGGTTGGCCTGCTTGCTTTGGGAGTTATCATTTCTCAGCTCCTGGAAAGAAAGTACTACAAGGGCGGGGGCATTTTCAAAACCATAACCTGGAACATGGAACTGTGCAGGTGGAGAGAATCTAACACACCTGCAATAGTTTTCAGGGTCTGGTTGGTGAACGAAACAGTCACTCCCCAACATAAAGGCAAGTCCTGATGGGTGGTACTTTGAATTCTGGCAGCATGAGATGGGATTGGGACCTTTTGATGGAGAGATTGTGTGGAAAGGGATGGACAAAAGCAGTATATGGGAGGACGATGAAAGGCTCCGGAAGGAGATTGCGGCTAAACATCACAAAGAATTTTCAGATGGTAAGAGCTGGTTGAAAGTGAAACGGTCTCCGTTAGGAGGTTGTGGACTTCCTTGGAGTTTTCAAGCACAGGTTTGATGGCCATCTGTCATGGATGCTTTAGTTAAGATTCCTGCATTGCAAGGGTTTGGACTATATGACCCTTGGAGTCCCTTCCAACTCTACCATTCTATGAGTCTTTGTTTCTTTAATAGAGGAACAGGAGCAGGTAAGTAGTGCAGATCCAGACTCAGTCTCAGTGTGTGATGAGCCATGACAAATTTGAGCAGGACACTTAACCCTTCCCCTTCCAGCCATTGCAGGGCATGTGGGTTCCCTTCCAACTCTACAGTTCTGTGATACAAAAACAACCTTCACAGAGATGCTTCACGTGGGTTTCCTTTGCTATCTGAGGAAGGGGTCAGCTGAAGATGGGTTTCCTTTCCAGGCTAAGAGAAATTGCACTGGCTCCCGGTGCAGTACAGGGTCAGGTTTAAGGTGCTGGTTTTGACCTTTAAAGCCCTATGTGGCCTAGGACCCACATACCTACTTGACCGCCTCTCCTGGTATGCCCCACGGAGGACCTCAAGGTCCACAAATAACAACACTTTGGAGGTCCCAAGTCTCAAGGATGTTAGATTGATTTCAATTAGGGCCAGGGCCTCCTCAGCACTGGCCCCAATGTGGTGGAACACTCTGTCACAAGAGACCAGGGCCCTGTGGGACTTGACATCTTTCCGCAGGGCCTGCAAGACAGAGCTGTTCCACCTGGCCTTTGATATGGACTCAGTCTGACCCTTATGTTTCCCTCCCCTTATGGTCTTGAGTTATCAGCTACTTTAAAATGAGGCTGCATTTTAAATTGCATTTTAACCTGTATTTTAAATTGTTTTTTTCCCCCTTTTCATCCCCCCCGTCTCTTCCCCCCCTATTATGTTTTTACTGTGATTTTATTGGTGTTAGCTGCCCTGAGCCCGGCTCTGGCAGGGAAGGGCGGGGTATAAATAAAATTTATTATTATTATTATTATTATTATTATTATTATTATTATTATTATATTGTGACTGTGGGTGGAAACGGAGCTGTAACTTTGGGGTCGTCTCTCTTTGAGACACAGTTATAATTTGACCTAACTCACCTTAACGGCAACAAACTCTGTTTCTTGTGCATTTAGCAATTTCTGTTTTGCCTTTCCAGCACCTAAAATAATGGCAGCTCCCGCCGGCAAGGCGACATTCTTCCTTGGCATTTTGCGCTCTGGTGAAATCTGAGGGAAGAAAAAGAACCATTTGAAGCCAGATCTGCACCCCCAGAACTGACCTTCTTGTGGAATGTGAAACACAAGGGTAGTCAAGTACAACATTCCTAGAGTGAACATGTTTACACATGGGGAGGAATGTTTGTCCAGCCAGCAGGTAAACTTCCTGTTTCCTTCTGGGCTGGGGCAGACTTCCTCTGCATGGGACTAGAGGTGGGTGTGGCCTCACCTGTGCAGGTAACGACAAAAGCACAGGGCAGGGCAGCCATCTCTCTCTCTCTGACTACATGCATCAAAGAAGCAACATCTGCTTAGCCAAAGATGCTCTCTTCCTTTCCAGCCAAGAGAGGACAAAGGGACTGTCTCCTTATGAGATAGTTTCCAGGTGTATGTTACTTTTCTAAGCTAAGTCTGCCTTCTGGGATCCAATTGTGAACAGAATGTGAGTGAGTAAACTCTTTATATACTTTTATAGAAGACTGTGTTGTGTCTTATCTTTGATGAGGGAATAAGGGGAAAATACCAGAACAGTTATTATAGAGGCTTTAGCGAGCCTGAGCAAACGCATCCACTGCAAGTTTAAAAAGGGGAATGTTACTCTGCTAAATTGTGGACTTGTTGACGCAAGATGGAAAGGCTATAATAGAATAATATATCCTCTCCTGCATCCCTGAACATTCCCACACTTCTGCACCTTCAGCTCTTCTTCCCTGATAACCCTGCAGGGCAAGAAACCTGGAGGGGGCCACATTGGGGGAGGCTGGTGCAGAATGAATGCAGGGAAAGGGTCTGGGGTGGAGAGAGAGACCCTTCCCCTCCCGCCTGCACCTTCAGCAAAAGAGCTGAGCCAAGGCGGTCAGGAAGGCTGCGTCAGAGAGACTGGCTACAAGAAATCCCTACCATTGCGGAGTGTCAGACGAAAATGTTGAACTATGCGGAGTTAGCCAAGCTGACCAGCAGAATTTGGGATCAGGATGATCAGAGATTCCAGGAAAGTTGGAGTAAATTCACTGTGTAACTAAAGGATAATTTTAAAACCTTAAAAACACTGGCAGGACTGAAATAACTCCTACAATGTAAAGACAGATAAGAGGTTGAATACTAAAATATGTGATTTAAGAGAATAAGGGATACCTGTTGAAGGGAAGGAGGGAAATTGCAAGCTCGGCCGAGCTAAAAGTATATATGTGGTTTGATGCATTGTATAAGACTGTGTTAAGAAAATAATAAAAAATTATTGGGGGAGAGAGACTGGCTTCCCTTTGGGGTCTCTGGCAACCTTGGAGAGAGAAGCCCCCTTACTCAGGGAACTGACCCACTCTCTTCCCCACTGCAAACCTGAATGTACTGAAATGTAATTGAACATCTTAAAGCAATTCCTATGGATGATATTTCATGTTTCAAGATTAGTATTACAGTGAGCCAAAGGAAACACATTCCTCTTGCAGTGGCCGACCAGATGCCCCGTTTGGGAAGTTCTCAAAGAGGACAGAGGGGCAAAGGAATTCTCCACCCATCCTTTTAGGATTCCCTGCAAGTGGGATTCACAGGCAGGTTTAAAAGGAATAAAGCAGAGAGTTGTAGAGAATCTGAGAATACTGATAAAATAGCAGAATTATTAGAATGGAGAATGAAATTTCTTGAATTTGCGGAGATGGCAAAATTAACAGCATCAATTAGAGGCTACTCTAATCAAAAAATTAATAATGAGTGGGAATGCGTTAAGGAATACATTAAAAATAGTCGGTGCTGGAGCTTAAAAATCAATATGCAAAAGTTTAAGAGGCACAAGGAGATTGGATAATAATATATCAAGGATGGAATAACAAATAAAGTGAATAACACAACAATAACAAGAATAATAGGCAAAGAAGATCACACGTGGGTGGAGGGAAGTGAAGGGATTAACTGAAATTGTTAAAGATTGGTATAGGATTTAAGAGATTTAAATCTTCATAAAGATTCTACAAGGAAAGCAGAAAGCAGCAAGAAATATCAAGTAAAGTTATCGGACAGGAGATTAGTGTAAATGAAAACACGAGACTTACGGTTTTGTTACATATGATTTTTATTTTGGAGTTGTATGTTTGTTTTGGAGTTGTTTGTTGTAAAGAGTGTATATTATGTGAATAAAATAATAAAGGTGAAAAGTTAAAAAAGAGGGAAGATTGCCATACCTGGAGCCAGGAGCACCAAGAAGAGGACAGCAACAGAGAGGAGGCAGAAGATCTTCATGGCTGGAGGTTGGTGGGAACCCTGGAGGTACCAGGTGCCAAGTGGAAGAGGTCCCCCTATTTATAGGTGGATGGAGGCCTGATGAAACCTTGTGGGAAACCAAATGTCTTTTACAGGATAGATGTCGCAAGCCCTGCAGGGCAGAAGAACATGAGAAGAGCCGTCCAGATTTCAGTAATGTTCTTGTGCAAAACCATATAAGGAAGAATGACCGGCAAAGAGAGGGAATTGGGTTGTTTCTAAAATGGTGTCCTTGATAAAGAATTTCCCAAGAATGCATTGAGATTACAAATATTTTATTTCTTGGAGGAGAGCGCTATCCGGGCTACTGGCCATCAGGGCTACATTCTCCCTCTTTTGTTGGTCTCTGAACTCCATTTCTCAGAATCAGAAGTGAGGGGGTTGCTGTTGCTCCCAAATCTTGTTTCCATTAGCTTCTGCTTATTCCTGTGAGAACAAGATACCTGAATCTTGTAGGCCATTGGCCTGATCCAGCAAAGCTCTTCTAATGCCCTTTGCAGAGTTAAAATTCATTCAGATGATGCATTTTTAAAAGAGGTCCTTCACAGCACACTGTTAAAGTATTTACTTTGTTCCTTCAAACATAGTGGTAGCTGACACCTTAGATGGGTTTGAAAAGGCCTTCCTTGTAGGATACGGTTGGCAGCTGGTCACAACTGTGGCCCTAAGTGCCATTTCCAGGAAGAGGCAGGAAGAAGCCATCATGTCAAGTTGCCATTGAAAGGCAGATCAAGTCATGAGTTTGCCCAATGTTCTTTTAAAGCCATGCAACTGGCTGGTCATCACTGCCTCTTGTTGAAGTGACTTCCGTAGTTTAACTATATGCTGAATGAAAAGGTCCTTTCTTTTATCTCTCCTGAATCTCCCGACACTCGGCTCCACCCGATGTCCCCATCAAACTTCTCTATGAATCCACTTTACCTCCCATAATGAAACACCTGTGTTTCTTCCACCTGTCCCCACACTCAACCTGCCCCACTCATTCAGCTGCCTGACAGCCTTGGCATTATGGAGATCAGAGAGTCATTGCCCAACCAAGCACAGCCAGGGCAAAGTTCCCATGTATATTCATGGAAACAGCGTGTGAAAGTGAATTTCATCCAGGGAAATTGCCCTGCCAAATCTGCAGATCAGGCAAGATTACATACAGACATGTTATCGGGAGAAATCCACACAGAAATGCTGGTGAGTTTTCTTGGAGACTGTTTTGTCCTTAAAAGCAAACTGAAATGGAAAAATTCAACTGCAGCTTGGAAAATGAGACACAGGGAGAAACCAAAACTGACCGAATTGGCCAATGCTCTCATTTTTGCTTCTGTCTTCAGTTTGTTCTGTATTTTAGTGGTTAAATCGATGTTGCTTCTATTTTTTGAGCAAATCTGTTGTGGGCAGAATAAAGGAGGGCATGCATTTTATAAATGGGAATGTGTATATTTCCAGAGTTAGGTGTGGGTGTGGTTCCCAGGTGTTTTCGTTACAAGTAGTCTTATTTAGGGGCACTTTTGAGCCTGCTCATTCCAACACCCTAAATTGGTCCCTGTAGTTCACTGCCTGTTGTCTTTGTCCATGGAGTTTTCTTGGCAGGGATACTGGAGTGGCTTGCCGGTTCCTGCTCCAGTGGATCACGTTTGGTCAAAACTCTCCACTATGACCTGTCCATTTTGGGTGCCCTGCACAGCATAGTTCATAGCTTCTCTGAGTTATTCGAGCCCCTTCGCCATGGCAAGGCAGTGATCCATGATGTCCATGGATCTCTGGTCCATGGGGTCACGAAGAGTCGGACACTACTAAACGACTAAACAACAACAACAGTTCAAAGTCAAAAAACAAAAAAACAAAGGTGGTGGACTCTCCTTCGATGAAGACTTTTAAGCAGAGATTCAATGTCCACCTGTCAGGGATTCTCAAGTTTGGACTACATGACTCTCAGGGTCCCTTCCAAATATACAATTCTGGGATTCTATGATAAATGCCATTTTGCTCCATTTTGACCCAGCTGTCCCCAACTCTCACAAACCTTCCCCCCCTCCAACCTCCTTCTGATCTGGGCCAATTCCCAATTCCTCTGTCTTGTTCGGAAGCAGCTGCCTGTTACTTCACACACCTTTGCTGCCTGTGGACATTCGCTGCCTGTGGACATTTCTGAGGGTAAGAATTGTTTGACAGTTGAATGGACTCCATCAAAAGGTGGTGGACTCTTCTTCAGTGGAGGTAATCAAGCAGAGATTCAATGGTACCCATCAGGGATTGTTTAGCTTAGACTAGATGACTCTCAGGGACCCTTCCAACTCTACAATTCTAGGATTCTATGATAAATGCCATTTTGCTCCATTTTGACCTGGCATTGTTGTCCGCAACTCTCACCAACCTCCCTCCCCCCCCCCCCCCCCCCCCCCCCCCCCCCCCCCGCAACCTCCTTCTGATCTGGGCCAGTTCCCAATTCATCTGTGTTGCATGGACGCAGCTGCCTGTTACTTCACACACCTTTTCAGCCTGTGGACATTCGCTGATCATGAAGCAATATTTGTCTGACTTGGAGCCAGACATGGTGAGGAAACAGAACTCAGCGGTGAGACCACAGGCTCCCCACCTTGCCTGCTGCATCTTGCACTTCAGTCTCTTGGGAAAGGATGCTGAAGACGTCCCATGTCTGTGTAGGTTGCAAAAGATGAACAGATAACCTGGAAGTTTCACAGGACAGGAGACAGCACAGACCAGCAGCTCACAACCAGCACTAATACTCCTCCCCCAGAATAACATGAGAGCGTGACCCTCACTTTTGAGCCCCCATCTCTTGCCCACGGACACATAAATTCACAACAGTGCACGTAATTTCATACCAATCCCTGCCATTGCCAACAATATCGAAACAAAGTGTTGATTCAGCACTACAAGTAAGATGCAAGCAGCACAACACACACCTTCAGACCAGTCAGAAAAAGAGGGTTAAACTTGCCCTTTCTTTGGAAAAATGGATATGGAGTCTGATTGAGGGCTTGGAAGGGCAATGGAATAGTTAGGTGCTGGAATGATTGGGTTGTTTCCAAGGTTGCTGTCCTGTTCAGGCAAGATATTTCTGCTTGGTATAGGACATTTCTCTCCTCTCCCCTGAACACTCCCCCAGGCACCTCAAAATCTGCTCTAAAGATTGGAATGACCCCCCCAGATCAGATTTTGGTGGTTCCTGGGGCAGAGATGGTTTCCTCACCACTGTCCAGGGAGAGGAGAGGAATCAGGAGTCAATTTGTGAATTTGGAAACAAGCCACTGAGTTGCAGATGGTGGAGGGAAAGCCCAGGTGGGAACGATGGTATGAGATGTGGATCTGAAGGACTTTGCATGAGAAGATCCCTGAAATGGACCACCCCAAAGTCCTGTCTAGTCCAGCACCCCTTGCTCTCTCCCACAAGCCCACACTCTCTTTTGTAAACCAATGAGGGGCTATTTTCACAAACAAGCGGTATAGAAATGCAAAAACTCCCACCAGCCTCACATGTGTCACGAACACTTCTGCCCAAGGTATAAGAGCTCCAGAGGAGTACAGAAGCAGCCAACAAGAGAGAGGCTCGCATTCTTCCCAGAGAGCTGTGAAGGGTAGTTTATCAACTCCACCTCGCTGCGAGAATGACAGGAATGCAGAGAGTGTTCTAGAGAGAAACCAACTCTTTCAAGTGACACAGGCAATGTCAGAAGGCGGGAGGGAAAGCAGTTCCACACTGGAAGGGGAGTCAATTCATCCAAGGAGCAGACGTATGGGAAAGGTCTTAGATAGAAAACAAAGCCGGAAACGGAAAGGGCATAGGCTCCGGATATTCTGCCGTACCCGGAATCACTCCCCAGAAGGGTCAACTGATTCATAAGTCACGGATGGGCAGATAGGCTTCTGAGGCTGAGTGTTTGTATTGCAATAAATCTTCAAGCTAATTACAACTTGCGTGCTATGTTATCCTGACAACATGGTCCTGTATGGGGCAATAGTCCTGTAAGGGGAGTAGTAGTGGCAGACATCTGGAGGGCACCAGGTTGGTGAAGGCTGTGATGTGACCAGTGTCCAGATCTCCCTTCTTCCCCCTTTGGCCCCACCAAGGACTTCAAGACTTGCGTTCTCGCTCTCTGCCACAATGGACATTTCTTTTGCTGTCCACCAGCATTACGCTTTCCGTTCTGAAGTTGGGAATAGAGTAGTTGCTTTGGAAGATGATAATCAGGCATCTAAACCTCATGACCAGTCCAACGAAGTTGATGTTGGAGAATCATTGCTTCATAACTGATGAGGAGGCAATAGCAAAGAACCTTCAGCATCCAGAATAAACCAAAAATGGGAAGTAGAAGAACGTCATACAGATATTAATTTATTTACGAATAAGCCCATGTTTTTTCTGCCCCTCATCAAACACTGAAATGCAAAGGTGAAGCAAAGTGTAAGAATCTCTGAGAAGATACGCCTTTCCCATATATCTATATATCTATTTTACAATTTAGAATATTCATTTAGACAACCTTAAGATATCAGTGACTTTCCTTCTTCTCTTTCCATGGTTCATTTTGCATAGCATAAATCCCAGTATATTTTATATAAATAAACCATTCAGTATTCTATTATTACATCCATCAAACCTTATTTACACTGTTGAATTTATCTTAATGTTGCACACAATTTCCTCAGTGCATAGCTGGGAAATTAATTCTCCAGTGGCATAGTTTCCGAAACAACTCTCTCTGCTTCTCTTTGTCAGTCACTGACACTAGCCTGGTTTGTGGTCATTCTTCCGTATGTGGTTTTGCACAAGAGCATTACTCAAATCCAGACAGCAATTCTCATCTTCTTCTGCCCCACAGGCATTGTGACATCTATCCTGTAAAAGACATTTGGTTTCCCACAAGGTTTCATCAGTCCTCCATCCACCTATAAGTAGAGGGACCTCTCCTTCGCCCAGTCAACTGCTCTTCCACTTGGCTTCAGGCATCTCCAGGATTCCCACCAACCTCCAACCATGAAGATCTTCTGTCTCCTCTCTGTCGCCTTCCTCCTCCTGATGCTGGTGGCTCCAGGTATGGCCTTCTTCTCAGATGCTTCTTCTCTGAGAAGCTCCACAGCTCTCTGCTTTACTCCTTTTAAACTTGCCTCTGAATCCCACTTGCAGGGAATCCCAAAGGGATGGGTGGGGAATTCTCTTGACCCTCTGACCCCCTTGAGAGCTTCCCAAATGGGGCATCTGGTTGGCCACTGTGAGACCAGGTTGATGGACTAGATGGGGCCCCTTTGGCCTAATCCAGCAGCCAGGCTCTTAGGATCTGATTGCCATTCCAATCCTAAAATATGGAATCTGATCCAAAGAAGCTGTTGCTATAAAACCTGAAATAACACATTTCAGCGAATTCAGCTTTGTGGTGGGGAAAAGAGCAGGCCAGTTTCCTGGGCAAGAGAACTTCTCTCTCCAAGGTTGCTAGTGGCTCCCAGGGAAGCCAGTGACTCTGACACAGGCTCAGATCTCCTGCTGAAGGTGCAGCGGGGAAGGGAAGGGTGTCAGCCATGAGGGGGGGGGCGACATCGGTGCACCACCCCCTCACGATCGCTGTGCGGGTGGCGCCCCCGTACGCTTGATGCCCAGGTGGTAGCCGGCTAGCCACGCCCCCGAGCAGCTACAGGTTCTGGGTCAGATAGCTCCGCCCCTGGCTCTCACTCCCCATTCCAGTCCTAGGAGATGGAGCAGCCTTCCCAGGTGGATCCTCTCCTTGGTAGTTGCATCTCCCTCTCTTAGTTTGCTTTTTTCTCTTCCCTTTGCCCTACAGATTTCACCGGAGCTCAACGTCCCACCCAGGATTGCCAGAACAATGGGGGCAGCTGCAGAAAAACCTGCAACAAAGGCGAGAAAGAGATTGGGAAGTGTTCGGGAGACAGGCGTTGCTGCAAGCGCAGCTAAGGTGAGTTATAGGCAAAACCATACCTGTGCCTGGAAATACGTCTGTGGCATCTCAAAGAGACAGGACCCCAAAGGCTTGAGAGTTACAGCTCTGCTTCTTCCCCCTGTCTTTGACCCTTAACAGCCACAAGGGGGGGGGGGGATCACTGGCTAGATTCGCCCGAATGCTGAATTGACTGTTTTTGTTTTGGACCTTGAGAATTCCCTGATGACATTTGGAGCCACTTGACTCCATCAACTTTAGAAAATAGGAGTAGGATAACTGAGCTACATGTGGAACAAGGCTTTTAAAAGCCTGGAGGGCAGCCTTTGTCAAACAGGTGGCCACCACATGCTTTGGAGTACATCTCCCATCAGCTCCAGAAAGTGCATGGAGCAGTTTGGATTTGGGATGGAGACCTCTCCCAACTTCTGAACATCCAGCAGAAAATCTGAACTGAACCCCACCCCACCAACATGTGAAATCCCAGTTCAGCTCTTTGCTCTTTCAAGGAGTTACTGGCCTGTTTTGAGCACCCCCGATATTCATGGTGTTTTCTATCTTTATCATTTAACTCTACAGCAGACCCACTGTGCACCATCTCTGATGAAAGGAAGACCACCCCGCTTCTTCTCTGGAGATGCAGCTGCCTTGACTGTACCTCTGCAGAAATCTCTTTGCTAACTGCTGCTGCTGAAGGCGCTTCTGGGAAGGATCCGTCACAGCCCAATCCTTTCTGCCCATTTACTCCAGAGCAAGGCCTGCTGGGCTTAGTCAGGCTGGCATCTTTGTAACTGGGTTTAGGGTTGGGTTTGTCTGCTCATTTGCTTAAGCTTTTCCTTTCAATAAATGCAAGCATTGGAAATTTCTGTGTGGTGGTGCCTTGTATGAAAAGGGGTGCTGGGTTAGGGCTCTGCCAGTTCCTCTCCATATTGTGACTTTTATTTGATTTGGGAGTAACTGGAAGGTGTTTCTGGGCAAACCAGTGGAATTGGGAATTGGCCCATATCTGAAGGAGGTTGAGGGGGGCAGTTGGTGAGAGTGGGAGGGAAGCCATGCTAGACACATCCCCTTCCAAGTCAAAATGCAGTAAGATTGCAATTATCATCAGAGAATCCTAGCATTATAGATTTGGAAGGGACCCTGAGGGTCAACTAGTCCAAGCTAAAGAATCTCTGACAGGTGGCCATCCAATCTCTGCTTAAAATTCTCCACTGAAGGAGAGACCATCACCTTCTGAGGGAGTCCATTCCATGGTAAAACAACTCTTTCCTTCAAAAAGATCTTCCTAATGTTCAGTCGGAATCTCCATTCATGGGACTTGAATCCATTGGTTTGGGCCCTCCCCCCCAGGAGCAGGCGAAAACTAGCTTGCTCCATCTTTCACATGACTACCCTTAAAATATTTGAAGATGACTATCATATCTCCTCTCAGTCTCCTCTTCTCCAGGCTAAACCTACTCAGCTCCCTCAACCATTCCTCATATGGCTTCTTTTCCAGAACCTTGATCATCTTGGTCCCCCTCCTTTGCACACCTTCCTGGCAACAACCCTATGAGGTAGTCTAGGCTGAAAGGTCACCCAGGGTCACCCAGTGAGCGTCATAGCTAGATGGGAATTTAAATCCTGGTCTTCCACTCCAGGGAAGCAATGCTAGACACATCCCCTTCCAGGTCAAAAGGGAGTAAAATTAGAGAATTCTAGAATTGTAAAGTTGGAATGGTCCCTGTGGGTCTTCTAGTGGTCCAAGCTAAAGAACTTTGAATTGGACCCAATTGAAAGTGCTGGTTTTGACCTACAAAGGCTGAAAGGACTCAGGACTGCAATAGCTCAAGGGCCTCTCCCTACTCCCATTGTTGATGCTGCTGTTTCTGAGGGGACGGATCCCTTTGTAGGTCTGAGAGCTCGTAACTGTCCAGCTTCCTCTGTCCCTAGTTCTGAGCATTCTGGGATTGGTGTCAGCTGCCCTTTGCAAAGGTAGCCTTCAGAAACTTAAGAAAGGAAATCGTTTGGAATTCTATCTCCCATATACAGGGTCATAAGAATTCAAAGCTGTCATAAATAAAACGAATGTTCCTAAGTGCACAATGTAAGCACACACACATATAAGTAGATAAACCCCATGTTTGGAAGAGTGCAGGAGAGCAACCCAGAAGCCACCTTGAGTCTTAATGACCCCAAATAGTTCTCTGCAGAAGGAAGTATCTTGGAGAAAGCTTCAAATCCTGTTTTAAGGGGATATTTTGTGTAGACTGCTTCTTTCCGTGATGCTTGCATGATGCTTTTGGGTGGTCTCTGGCTAAGGGGCTGGGAAATTTCTAAAGTCTTTGAAAGCTCCTACACACCTTTTTTCTGGATCCTCACCTCCTTGCAGTGGGAGAAGAAAATTAAACACCTTGCTTGCTAGCTGCTGCCTCCTGCCTCCATCCATTCCTCTCTAACCAATAATGGACTTAGGGGAGAAGGAGCCCCTTGATGGAGAACTGGGCTGTAAAAGACAACCCCCAATTTTTCTATAATAACAAGCAACAGGATTAGTCACAGCATCCTTTCCCTGTGGTCACTGGGTGAAATGGAAACTTCCCAGTTTTCCGTCTCCATCTGCAACAAGCAACCGATCCTGGAGCACCACCTGCTGGTTCTTTGAAGTTCCTGCCCTCATGGAGGTTCCCTTGGAAGAAAGATGTATTGTGAATAGAGAGAAAGAGAGAATGAATATCATATCCCAAGAGTCTGGGAGATGCACTGTGTAACAGGACCATTACCTCCAGCTGTGTTCATACATACGCATAAGTACATAAAAAGAGTCTGCTGGATCAGAGAATCATAGCATTTTAGAGTTGGAAGGGACCTCCAGGGTCATCTAGTCCAACCCCCTGCAATGTCGGAATGTCAACTGAAGCATCCATGACAGGTGGCCATCCAACCTCTCCTTAGAAACCTCCAAGGAAGGAGAGTCCACAACTGCTCAAGGGAGACAGTTCCACAATCCAACAGCTCTTACTGTCAGAAAGATTTTCCTGATGTTTAGTCAGAAGCTCCTTCCGTGTAACATGAAGCCAAGGGTTCGAGTCCTGTCCTCCAGAGCAGGAGAAAGCAAGCTTGATCCCTCCTCCATGTGACAGCCCTTCAGATATTTGAAGATGGCTCTCATATCTCCTGTCAGTCTCCTTTTTTTCAGGCTTACCAAGCCAAATTCTGTCAAATGACGGGGTCGTGGTGGTGTCATAATAATAATAATAATAATAATAATAATAATAATAATAATTTTATTTATACCCCGCCCTCCCCAGCCAAGACCGGGCTCAGGGCGACTAACCCCAAATTTGAAAACAATTGATTGAAATACAGCTTTAAAAACAAGATTAAAATACAACATTAAAACATTAAAATGCAGCCTCATTTCAGTGGAAACTCAAATCAAAAACTTTTGGGGGGATGGAAACGTCAAGTCTTCACCAAGCCTAACTATCCAGACTGGTCTCCCACCTCTGCAGAGAAGGGTTGCCCCTACAAGCACAAACTTCACCAGGAAGCGGTCAGTCCATGACAGTGGGATAGTATACACACAACACAACACAACACAACACAACACAACACAACACACACACACACACTCCGTTTGAAGACCACCTCCATTTCCACTCTGGTCAAAGTTTGGTCTCATCTTAGGGATTCTGCTCCGGGTTTTTTTTGTAGAGATCCCATCTCACCCAGGATCCTGTTTCCAAAGTGAGCAGCCAGGTGCACATGATAGGAAAGTCGAGAGCAAGATCCGAGCACAAGAGCCCTCCAGTCTTTGGCAGCAACTGGGATTCAGAAGCACTTCTGCCTCTGACTATCAGCCATCCATCACCCTCTCTCTCACCCTCTTTCAAAGCCATCCAAGTTGGTTGGGAGTTCCATAGATGAACCGTGGGAAGAAGGACGTCCCTGTCTCTGTCGTGAAGCTTCATTGGTTGTCCCCAAGTTCTGGCACTCTGAGAGAGGGAGGAAAACTTTTTGCGATCCACTTTCATTGGCAAGGGGAAGAGGGGAGAGAAACCATGCAGAGCATTTGAGAAAGCCACTGGGTGAAGCACCCACCTCCCTGGAAAGAGGGGGGAAGGTTGGGGTGAACTATGAGAGGAGGGGGAAGGGCTCGGGGGCAAGCTGTGAGTGGAAGGAGTGGGTGAGGTGGGGAGGGAGGGGGTTGGTCTGATATGGGTGAAGGGAGACCAGCTGGGGTGGAGCCCAAATGAATTAACATATCAGAGTTGGCACAACCAGTGACTAGAAAAAGAGAGAGGAGGGCAGCCGAGAGAGCAAGTGTCATCATTTTTGTTATGTACTGAGTTGAATCGGATCCAGAATGCAGCAGTCTGATTGGTCCTAGAACAATAGGATCCAGAATGCAGCAGTCTGATTGGTCCACAAGAGCCACCCAATCCAACTCTGGGTGGAAGTGAATCTGCAACCTGATTGGCCTACAGGAGAATCCCAGAATTAGCCAATCACATGGGGCCCATTGTGTAAATAATGTATATAAAGCAGACATTTCAGGGGAACTTCCATTCCTCACTACTCTGAGCTGAAAAAAGAGCATGAAATCCACATTCGACTCCGAGTATATTCCAGTTTTAAAACTGCAGGGGGCAGGAACATATCAACATCATCATAGCAACACAACCTTGGTCTTTGGCTGGTCCTTGGCACATGACCCTCAGAGATTGCAGCATCCATCCTGCAAACAACGGTTGACATCCCACAAGATTTCAACAGTCCTCCAGGCACTGTAGAGGGAACTCTCCATCCCCAGTCAATTGCAGCTCCACTTGGCTTCTGGCATCTCCAGGATTCCCACCAACCTCCAGCCATGAAAATCTCCTGCCTCCTCTCTGTCATCTTCCACCTCCTGCTGCTGCTGGCTCCAGGTATGGCCTTCTTCTCAGATTTTTCTTCTCTGAACTTCACATCTCTCAGCTTTCTTCATTTTAAACCTGCCTCCGAATGTTTACTTGCAGGGAATCCATAAGGGATGAGTGTTGGGTTCTCTTGCCCCTCTGCCCTCCTTGAGATCTTCCCCAATGGGGCATCTGGTTGGCCCCTGCAAGAAGAGGGACTAGATGGGGCCCCTTTGGCCTGATCCAGCAGCCAGTCTCTTCTTATGATCTTCTTGCCATGCTAACCCTATAACATGAAATCTAATCTAAAGAAGCGGCTGCTTTAAAATCTTTCATCTTTGCAGTGGGGCAGAGAGTGAACCAGTTTCCTGGGCAAGGGGGCTTCTCTCTCCAGTGGCTCTGACACAGCCTTTTCTTCCGCCTTGGCTTAAACCAGGCATGTCCAACAGGTCGATCGAGATCTACCTGTCCATCGCAGGGGTGCCGCTGGTCGTTCGGCAGACTAAAGAAATCGCCTCCCCTCCAAAAACATTTTTTATAAAAAGCTCAACAACTTTGGTCACTGCCCCCTAAAAGAAGCCCAACAACTCTTGGCAATCACAATGGGTAGATCACTGCTATTTTTTAAATACGTGGAGTGGATCACAGTCGCTTGGGAGTTTGACATGCCTGGCTTAGACCATCTTCTGGAGGTGCAGGTGGGAGAGGAATGATCTCAGTCTCCAGCCCAGACACTTTCCCTGCATTCCTCCTGCACCAGCTGTCCCCAACCTGGTGCCCCGCAGATATCCCAGGCAGCAGGGCCTTTGGGGAAGGTGTGGAAAGTGCAGAAGGCCAGGCCTTGGGGGGAGGAGCAGAGCAAGCATCAAAGGGCTTTTCCCCCTTCCAGATTTCACCAAAGCCCAAAATCTCGAACCGCAATGTGTCCGTAGGGGAGGGAGATGCAAGTATTTCAGCTGCGGCATCAAGGAAAGAGAAATTGGGTGGTGTTCGAGAGACAAACTGTGTTGCCGTTGAGGTGAGTTATGTGGAAATGTTCATTGTGTCCAGGGCTGCAAAAAATGGGTTCCAGAACAGTTGAGGGAGCTGGGTATGTTTAGTCTGGAAAAGGAAAGGAGGAGACTTTTTTTCTCCTGTTTTGGGTAAGGGTAAGACACAAAGATTCAGACTAAAGAAGGACTTTCTGAGGGTAAGAATCGTTCAACAGAGGAATGATCTACCCCAGAAGGTGGTGGACTCTCCTTCCTTGGGAGCTTTTAAGCAGAGGTTGGATGGCCATTCACCAAGGACTCTTTAGTTGTGATTCGAACCTTGCTTGGGGTTGGAGTAGATGAACCTTTGGGGTCCCTTCCAATGCTACAGTTCTACACTTCTGGGCTATGTACTTTGGGAGGCCTGGTTGGGCTTTGCAATCTCATCTTCCTTTCCTCTGTTTATTTTCCTAACCAAGAGCTGCCCCAACCTACAAGGAGCATCTGAGTGAGCAGCACCCTCTTCATTCCTCCTTTTAAAACAGGCAGGGCTGGGAGAGACCCCTGCTGGGAACCCTGCTGAGATCACTCAGCTTGATGGACCAACGGATGGAAGACAGCTTCCGATGTCAGACGTGGGCCTGTGTCTCAGGGCGCCACCCCCTTCCTTCGGGGCAGGGACCAAAACTGACATTTCTACTCCACTGTATACAATAAACTTCCATGTTTGCCATTCATAAATATGACAGTGTTTCTCTTTCATACCTTTGACCACCAGGAACCTGACAACGTTTCATTGATGGCCAGAGCTGGATCTAGGAGACGGCTGTAGCTGATCCTTTCAAATATGGGGAACGGACTGTTGTGCTCCTCCCAGCATGAAACCTGGAATCTCCGGTATCACGTCATGTCTGGGAAGCTTTGACCTTCCAGATGCAACTCCCACCAGTGGCCAATGGTCAGGGGTCAGATCCTGAGTTGTTATCCAAGCAACATCTGTATCAAGCGATCTGACACTTCTTCTTCCTTTTAAACCTAGACCAGATTTTCACACACACCCCAAGCCACTGCCTCATTTGCTTATGATCCAGCCCAAAGGAGCATTCTGTGGAACTCAAAAGCTTGCTTATTTTTTGGTGACCTGTGGTCAGTCCAGTAAAGGTATTGGCTTACATTAGATACCACATTTTTCGCCCCATAGGACGCACCGGCCCATAGGACGCATCAAGTTTTTTGGGGGGGAAATAAAGGGGGGAAAATATTTTTTCCCCCAGGCGCTTGTGGGGCCGGCAGCGGGGAGAAGCGCTGTTCTCCCCGCAGCCCGCCTTCAGACCAGGTCCGGGGACAGTGGGAAGACGCGCTGCGCCTCCCAGCTGTCCCCGGAGCTTGCGGGGCAGGCAGCGGGGAGAAGCGATCTTCTCCCCACCGCCCGCCTTCAGATTAGGTCTGGGGACAGCGGAAAGATGCACTGCGCCTCCCCACTGTCCCCGGAGCTTTGGGAGACAGTGGGATGGCGGCGTTCCACCTCCCTCTGTCCCCCGACCTTGTGGGGCTGGCGCTGGGGCTCTCCTGAAGCCTGGAGAGCGAGAGGGGTCGGTGCGCACCGACCCCTCTCGTTCTCCAGGCTTCAGCGAAAGCCTGCATTCGCTCCATAGGACGCACACACATTTCCCCTTCATTTTTGGAGGGGAAAAAGTGCGTCCTAAAGGGCGAAAAATACGGTATTGTATTTTAGTCCATGGTGGTATGATTAAGATTCTGATTCCAATTTGTATACCACCCTTCAATCGTAGATTTTGGGGCAGTTCACAAAATAAAAATACAGTACAAGATAAAAAACACAAAATGTGTCATAAACAAACAAACAAACAAACAAACCAATGTCCCCCCAGACCACACTAGGGGCATCATCCAATCACAGAAAATGCCCATTCATCTGTTGCCACCCTCTGGACAACTTGGGGAGGAGGAACACAAAGAATGGCCTCAGATGATGATTGCAGAGTCTCTGTAGGGTGACGTGGGGAGAGGGGATCCTTGAGGAAATTAGGTATGATGGAATAGAAGCAAGAAAGGAGGGGGAGGAGAGCATCAGATGCATCAAATCTTGAGAGTTTTGTGAGTGTCACCCAGATGAAGGGGTGGAAGAACTCACCTGAAGGGCCTCACCTGTCCACGGATGATCACAAGGTTTGGGCAGCTTCCAACCCACCTTTCCTTAAGAAGATATGATAGCCATCTTCAAAACAAACCCCCAAACCACCCTGCGGACATCGTCCCATCACAGAAAAGGTCCACCTTTCCTTGAGAAGATATACCGTATTTTTCGCTCTATAACACGCACCTGACCATAACACGCACATCGTTTTTAGAGGAGGAAAACAAGGAAAAAAATTCTGAATGAAACAGTGGATGTATCATTTTTGTGCTTCATGCTGTGGCCACAGACATGTGATCTGATGGTGAATTTGGGGTAGCTCAATGCAAAGATCCTGAGGATCCATGTGGATCCATGCTTTTTAACCATGTTTTTGCACCATTGCAGCCCCAGGCAACAGTGGGTGTGTGATTTTT
>JAXCMG010000060.1:3153875-3169340 GCA_034642415.1 Podarcis siculus
TAATAATAATAATAATAATAATATCTTTATTGTCATTGCCCCCTCTCGGGGACAACGAAATTACTTGACTGCTCCATAAAAACACTAATTAAACAATACAGTATAGTACAGCAAGGAAGATTAGATGACTTTCAAAGTCCAGGCTTCCCATTCAGGACCGAGATCGCTCTGGAGAAGAAGCTGTTCTTAAGACGGCTCGTTCTTGTCTTCATCGTCCTGTATCTCCGTCCCGACAGCAGGAGCTCGAAGAGACCGTGACCAGGATGCAATGGATCTTTTACTATGTCCAGTGCCTTCCTATGGCACCTTGTGGCATAAATCTGCTCTAAGGTGGAGAGTGGGCAGCCAACAATGCTCTCTGCTGCCTTAACAACTCTGCACAACCCCATCCTGTCCTGGGTAGTACAGCTTCCATACCACACACATAAGCCATAAGTGAGCACGCTCTCAATGGCACAGTGATAGAAGGCAAGCAGATGGTTTTTCCTTAGAATTCTCAAAAAATACAGTCTCTGCTGCACCTTCTTCACAAGCCCCCTTGTGTTGACACTCCAGGACAGATCCTCTTGTAATTCAATGCCCCAAAATCTGAACGTTATTACCCTCTCCACACAGACCCCATCAATCCTTGGATTTATACCCTGTTAATTCTTGTACACCTTGCCACACCTGCCTGGTGTTGGGGATGGTCTTAGGAAAAGTGGGACATTCTGAGATCAAGTCAGATCAGCTGGGAGAGCTTCTGTAAGTCCAGGACTGTCCCTGGAAGATGGGGACACTTGGAGGGTTGGAGGGGCATGGAGGAAGAAGGGGGTGATGAAGGAGAAGGGGGGAAGGGAGAGCCTTGTGAACAGGACCAGCCCAAGACATTTGAGCCCCTGTGGCAAACCACAAAATGGTGTTTTCCAGCCCCCACCCAGCCCCTACCCAGGGAAGAAGGGGTGAGTTGAAATCTACATTAGGATCAAGGGGGAGAATATCAGCAACGCCTCCGAGTCACCAAGATGCATTTCTCAGAGTCTGAATCTGATGCCCCTGTGGATTCTGCCACCCAAGGTGGGCACTGCCCCTTGGCTCATGAGTGGACCGGCCCAGCATGTTGATCTCTGTCCTTCATGGCAGGGAAGGAAGAGATGTGGAGGAAGGGACACAGAGCTTTGAAGAAGGAAGGCGATGGGTGGGGGGTAGCGTGGCCCACACAGCGAGGTTTCCCCCAGGCTTCTAGGCAAGGCATGCATACCCCCCAACAGTTCTCCAGTGAAAAGAGGGATGTCCTGTTTCTTCATCATCATCATCATGATGTTATTACTTATAACCAGGGGTCAGCAAACTTACCGCGCCTCGGGGAGGTGTCTCCAGCACCGATCGCCGGCGGGCCAGAGGGCGTGGGGAGCGCATGCCCATACACGTACGCACACGCTATTTCCAGAAATACTTTTGCAAAAGGTAAAGAACACTTTTGCAAAAGCTAAGAATGGAAGAAAAAATAAATGGAATTGTAATTGGAAAAAAATCCTATAAAGTTAGAGCATTTGTGGACCATTTAATAATATCAACACAAGACCCAAAAAGAAAGCATCCCAGTGGCATTGGAATTAATTAATACATATGAAAAATTGGCGGGCCTAAAAGTAAATTATCAAAAAACTAAGCTACTAACTAAAAATCTAAATACAGAAGAGAATAAAGAACTCCAACAGTTGACGGGTTTAGAGATCAAGAACAAGGTAAAATACTTAGGGATCTGGGTATCAACAAAGGGTATTAACCTATACGAAGATAATTATGTCAAAGTATGGAAGGAGGTAAAGAAAAATATGGAAACTGGGACCACCTCTCTCTATGGGGTAGAATCTTGGGGGTTAAGATGAACATACTCCCCAAAATGAGCTTTTAATTTCAAACTATACCAATATTAGGGACGTGGGTGGCACTGTGGATTAAACCACAGAGCCTAGGACCTGCCGATCAGAAGGTCGACGGTTCGAATCCCCGTGACGGGGTGAGATCCCGTTGCTCAGTCCCTGCTCCTGCCAACCAGGCAGTTTGAAAGCACGTCAAAGTGCAAGTAGATAAATAGGTACCACTCCGGCAGGAAAGTAAACGGCATTTCTGTGTGCTGCTCTGGTTCGCTAGAAGCGGCTTAGTCATTCTGGCCTCCGGAAGCTGTACGCCGGCTCCCTTGGCCAGTAAAGCGAGATGAGCGCCGCAACCCCAGAGTCGGCCATGACTGGACCTAATGGTCAGGGGTCCCTTTACCTTTATACCAATATTGGGGGGGGGGGGGAAATGTTTTCAAGAGCGGAAGAACGATATGGCAAAATTTATATGGAAGGGGGGGGGAACCGAGACTAAAATAAAAAGAGAGAGGAGGCTTCGCACTTCCTGATTTAGAGCTATACCATGCAGCTGCAGGATTAGCCATGACAAACCTAGACAGCATCTTAAAAAGCAGAGACATCTAAAATCCTAAAATACCTAACAAAAAGGCTTCCGGTGTATTTTTTACAAAATACATTTTCAACATTTTCTTCAATTCAGATGTGGTTTAGTCCTGCTGGCCACATGTCCCGGAAAGCCGTCTGTGGACAAACACCAGCTCCCTTGGCCTGGAAGTGAGATGAGCGCCACACCCCATAGTCAACTTTGACTGGACTTAACCATCCAGGGGTCCTTTGTTGTTGTTTAGTCGTGTCCAACTCTTCGTGACCCCCTGGACCAGAGCACGCCAGGCACTCCTGTCTTCCACTGCCTCCCGCAGTTTGGTCAACCTCATGCTGGTAGCTTCGAGAACACTGTCCAGCCATCTCATCCTCTGTCATCCCCTTCTCCTTGTGCCCTCCATCTTTCCCCACATCAGGGTCTTTTCCAGGGAGTCTTCTCTTCTCATGAGGTGGCCAAAGTCTTGGAGCCTCAGCTTCACGATCTGTCCTTCCAGTGAGCACTCAGGGCTGATTTCCTTCAGAATGGATGCGTTTGATCTTCTTGCAGTCCATGGGACTCTCAAGAGTCTCCTCCGGCACCAGAATTCAAAAGCATCAATTCTTCGGCGATCAGCCTTCTTGATGGTCCAGCTCTCACTTCCATACATCACTACTGGGAAAACCATAGCTTGAACTATACGGACCTTTGTTGGCAAGGTGATGTCTCTGCTTTTTAAGATGCTGTCTAGGTTTGTTGTTGCTTTTCTCCCCAGAAGCAGGCGTCTTTTAATTTCGTGGCTGCTGTCACCATCTGCAGTGATCATGGAGCCCAAGAAAGTAAAATCTCTCTCTGCCTCCATTTCTTCCCCTCCTATTTGCCAGGAGGTGATGGGCCCAGTGGCCAAGATCTTCATTTTTTTGATGTTGAGCTTCAGACCATATTTTGCGCTCTCCTCTTTCACCCTCATTCAGAGGTTCTTTAATCCCTCCTCACTTTCTGCCATCAAGGTTGTGTCATCTGCACCACTGTATAGGATTCAACAATATAGACTAGCTGGGCTAAGTAAAACCCATTGGAAATACCCTGCTCTGCTTTCCGTTTCCCACATTTCTCGGGATACAGAATACACGCCCCATTAAGTGCTAACGGCCTCCGGCCTCCGCAAGAACCACAAAACGTCCGCGAAGAGTGTTTTCTTTTATCCCTGCTGCAAAAGAAACGGGATGCCAAGCCTGTCTTGCAGGAGTTGAGCCACCAGAGGTCGCATCTCTCCATACCTGTCCCTCTCCGCATGGTCCACTTCTTCCAAGAAACTTTTCAGAGACTCCCAGCAACTGGAACCTTTTTCAGAGCAACAACAACAATCCAGCCCTTGGAGCTGCTTCTGGCTCTCCCCTTTCTATGCCTGCCCCCTTCCCACTCCCCTTGGCTTCCCCAGGAGTGGCGAAGGCTAGCTGGAAAGCTGCCTGGGTCCTTCACTTTGCCTGGAGAAGGGCTGGCTGCAGAGTTTTGAGAGAGTCACAGCTGGCAATCTGAAGCAGAGGAACATCAGGAGAACACCACCATCCAAGATCTCTTGTTAGCCATGGAAGGGATGACTGCCCATGTCTAGAGGGCTCTTCCTTTCCTTCTGGACTGGAAGGAGCTAACTGGCAAGAACTCTGTATTTTGAGATTTCCCTCTGCCTTCTCTAACCATCTTGCATGGTGGGGATTAGGAGGGGCTGAAGAATCCAAGGCTGTCAAGAACCCTGCCATCAGGTGAGTAACTTAACTTACACCTTGGTTGTTTCAAGGGCTGAGCAGGAGACACAGTTCTCCAGCAGGTTGGGTGTTGAGGGGGTGAGGACCTTTCTGTTGGCACTTGAGAGACCCTTTTTTGCTTAGTTGTTTAGTCGTGTCCGCCTCTTCGTGACCCCCTGGACCAGAGCACGCCAGGCACTCCTGTCTTCCACCGCCTCCCGCAGTTTGGTCAAACTCATGCTGGTAGCTTCGAGAACACTGTTCCACCATCTCGTCCTCTGTCGTCCCCTTCTCCTTATGCCCTCCATCTTTCCCAACATCAGGGTCTTTTCCAGGGAGTCTTCTCTTCTCCTGAGGTGGCCAAAGTCTTGGAGCCTCAGCTTCAGGATCTGTCCTTCCAGTGAGCACTCAGGGCTGATTTCCTTAAGAATGGAGAGGTTTTATCTTCTTGCAGCCCATGGGACTCTCAAGAGTCTCCTCCAACACAATAATTGAAAAGCATCCATTCTTCGGCGATCAGCCTTCTTTGTCCCAATAAATCTCTGCCACTGACTAGCCTTGGTGAACAGAGTAGTGTTTGTGTCCAGTTCTGGGCACCTCGGTTTGAGAAGGAGATTGCCAAGTTGGAAGGTGGGTAGAGGAGGGCAACCAAGGGTCTGGAAACCAAGTCTGATGAGGAGCGGTTGAAGGAACTGGGGATGTTTAGCCTGGGAAAGAGGCTACAGAGAGGTGATATGATAGCCACCTTCACTATCCGAAGGGCATGGATGATGGAGCGAGCTCATTCTCTCCTGCTCTGGAGGGTAGGACCCTAACCCATGGCTTCAAGTTACAAGAAAGGAGATTCCGACTAAACATCAAGAAGAACTTTCTGGTGATAAGAACTGTTCAACAGTGGAACGGACTCCATTGGAAGACGGTGGGTTCTCCTCCATTGGAGGCTTTTAAGCCGAAGTTGGGTGGAACCTCTGCTGAGATTCCTGCATTGCAGGGGCTTGGACTGGATGACCCTCAGGGTCCCTTCCAGCTCTACAGTTCTATGATTCTAACTCATTCTCACTTAACCTATCTGTGAAATGGGAGCAATGTTGATCAACTTCACGCTTACTCAAAGGGGATTCTTAATGGAAAACCCTGACCTTGTCCCTCTAGGCCCCCTTCATGTTTATGATCTTTCAGGGGCAAAAAGGCTTCCCCTCCCCACTTCTAAGGGGACAACCGGTAGCCCAACCTTCCTCTTGGCAAGTGAAGTACCATGAGAGAGAGGTGGAGATTTTGCAAACAAAATTGTTGTTGTCGTCCCACCCACCTCCCAATGCTCAATTTAGCAGAGTGCTGATCTTCGCCCCCTGTGCACTGCTTGAAACGACACCTTTTCCGGGAGAAAATCCAATCCCATGAAAATTCAGTGCAGCCTCCCATTAAATAGGGAAATATCGTTGCAGAGATACAACAGCTCAGATACCCAACTGTGGGTGGGTGATGGTCCAAAGGAAGTTGAGAGGTATCCAATATAAGTTGTGCAAGGAGAAATATATGAAATATTGCAAAATAGAGAAAGGGGAGAGATTTTAGTTATGAAATTTAAAGGTGATAGTGAAAGGAAGAAAAGTATATTTAAGTGAATAGATTGGAAAAATTTCAGACGTGATTGATGGAAGTCCAAAATTGTATAAGATGTAAAAGTATGTTTAATTATTTGAAAATGATATGTTTAAAACTAATTAAAAATTATTTTAAAAGACAGAGAGGGGGGTATCTAATATATGCATTCATGTGATTTTTGATGTGGCTTTTCATGGTGGACTTTAATCTTTTGCTGGAAGCCGCCCAGAGTGGCTGGGGGAAACCAACCAGATGGGCGGGGTAAAAATAATGTTATTGTTATTGTTGTTGTTGTTGTTGTTGTTGTTGTTGTTGTTATTGTTATTGTTATTGTTATTGTTATTGTTATGGAGGCTCCAGAAGCTCCAGAAGCTGGACCAGGGAGGTGGGCGAGGAAGGGGCTGGTTTGGAATCATAGAACTGTAGAGATAGAAGGGAAATTGTCCCATCCTCTTTTAAAGCCATGCAAATTGCTGGCCATCACTGTCTCTTGTGGGCGGGAGTTCCATAGTCTCCCCACGTGCTGCGTTAAGAAGGACTTCCTTTTCTCTCTTCCGGATCTCCCAGCGTCCAGCTTCACCGGTCGTTCAAGGGTTCTAGCACAATGAGAGAGGCAGAAAAACTTCTTTTCCCGCCCGCTGATTTATGAATCCTGGCACACAGCCAAAAGAAGCGATTTATAGAGACCGTGACACACGCAATATAACGCACAATCCTTTAAAAACAACAGGACACGCTTAAAGCAGCATGTCGCAAAGGCAAGCTTGCGACATAGAAGTACCACCCCACCCCAGCAACTATAAACACACAAGAAACACAGTTATTGGAAGCCAAATCTTGCTTCCTCAAGACAGATCTTTGCAAAATCAGCTCTGCTCGCTTTCAAGGAAGGATCAGAGGTCAGGGGGTGACTGGTTTGCTTCTGCTGAGTCCAGATCCCCTTATTTGCTGCATATGTTTCATAGAATTTCAGAGTTGGAAGGGACCCTGATGGTCATCTAGTCCAACCCGCTGCAATGCAGGAAACTTGCCAACGTAGATCTCGAACCCACAACCAGGAGATTAAAAGTCTCACACCCTACAAACTGAGCTACCCCACAGGGACATCTTCGTCAAAGGGAGATGGGTGCTGAACCCCACTTTCGACGACAATCATATTCTTTCGGACCCAGGTATAAGATGAGCATAGGCAAAGACCTCTGAAGTCCCACCACCCAAAGTACAATAGAACTTCCTTTGCATGTCTGGACCCCTTGGCAAGTCTGGTGATGGGATTAGCCTTTCTTTGGCTAACAATCAGCTCAGCAATTGTCACCTCTGGGAACTTCCTATTGGGAAGTCCCTATTTTTCAAGGGGAAAATAGCTTTGGAATGGAGGAAACTGGCAAAGGAGTTGATTTTATGACTGTTAAAGCTAGCTAGCTTGCCTGAGCTGTCAAGTCGAAAGGATACATTCAGGCATAATATTTGTAACATTTAACAACTTTAAAGATGTGCCCCTCCCCCCCCTAATTTCCATAACAATATGCTAAAGCTATTTTTGGTCATCTGCATACTATCCCTTGCTTTTTCCTGTAGGACTAATGGCAGTCATTAACAGTCACAGGTTCAACATACCCACTGAGTCAATCACCCATCTCGTACTACCCTTCTGGGGAAAAACCCCACCCCACTCTCCCACTGGTGACTTTTGTTTCAGTGTATCTAAAGAAGTGTGCATGCACACAAAAGCTTATACAGTCATACCGTGGGTTACAGCTGCTTCAGGTTGCGTTTTTTCGGGTTATGGACCGCCAAAACCTGGAAGTAGCGGAACAGGTTACTTCCGGGTTTTCTGTGGTTGTGCATGTGCAGATGTGCTAAATCACACTTTGTGCATGCGCAGAAGCGCTGAATCACAACCCTCTTGTGCTCAGATGCGCAGACGTGGGTTGTGAACGCTGCGGATTGCGAACGTGCATCCCACACGGATCACATTCGCAACCCATGCGTCCACTGTACACAGAACAAACTTAGTTGGTCTCTAAGGTGCTACTGGACAATTGTTTAATTATTTTTATTTATTTATTTGGAAATTCAAAGGGTAGCATCTAAAGGTGGTGGACTCTCCTTCATTGGAGGTTTTCAAGTTGGCTGGGGCTCTTTAGCTGTGATTCCTGCATTGTGGGGGTTGGACTAGATGGCATTTGGAGTGTCCCTTCCAGTTCTACAGTTCCGTGATTTTATGATTCCTAGCTTTCCACTAAAGTTGGGGGAAATGGGGGGGAAAACCCACCAGTGCCCTTTTGCCCTCCCCCACTCTCCTCCCCGCCCCCTGCCCCCCCCCCCCGTACCAGGGACAATTAACTTCTTTCTGGCTGGCAAGACAGATGAAAGGAGGCTGATCAGAGGCAGGGCACACTGGGCAGGGGGGGGCATTTTCATCTCCCGGGGGCGAGAAAGCAACAGCCTCTCAAACATGAGTGTTAGCTGAAGTTGAAAGGAGCCAGGGATGAAAGGAACTTTGAGGTGGGGGAGAAAGAGAGAGGGGGGAGAGCAGAAGAATAAGGAGGAATAAGGGGAGGGGAGTGTGATGGCCTGAGATTCGGGCTCGGATTCGGAACTGGAGGCATCTCGGTCCACACCGGATCCTCTGCCTCAGGCGGCATCTGAACCAAGTTGGAGCCTGATCCTGAAGAGTCCTGGTCTGCACAGGTTCCCCTGCAACAAGCACCAGCTGGGCCGAGTCGGGGGCCTGAGCCTGCCCTGGCTCCAGATGCGAGGATTCCCTCATTGCCTCCAGCTGGGCCATCGCTTATAGCTGCTCCACTACTGGTTGGGTCAGGGGAGGCTGAGGTGGCCTCTGGGTCTAGTAACCCACTGACGTCTCCCGAGCTGCAGGGACTCAGGTCTGAGAGAAGGAGAGACCTGAGTACTTGCAGGAGGAGTGCTCACCTTCGGGCGAGACAGGGAGGTGAGTCGCCGGGGGATCAGGACTGGCCGTTACCCCGACAGGGATAAAAGGCTGTTGGACCCCGCCCCAGGTTGCGGGAGCAACATTGCTAGAACCTGCCTGAGACCCTGTGCCTGACCTAGCCTGGTTTCCTGCCTTGGCCCTGTTGGACTGACGCCTCGTGGAGTCCTTGGTTTCGGGACCAGACCTGGACCGCATGGTTCGGGTTAATCCCCAGGCCCAGCACAGGGAGGAATAAGGAAAAGCGGGACATTCTGGGATCAAATCAGAAACTGGGACAGCTTCTCTAATTCCGGGACTGTCACTGGAAAACTGGAACACTTGGAGGGTATGCAGAACAGAGATGTTCTGCCACAGAGATAACCTCCCTGGTCAAGCTATCTCTCACGCTGTCCTTAAGCCTGTCTGCATCCAGCCACCTGCGTGG
The DNA here is from genome assembly GCA_034642415.1 of Podarcis siculus. Classification (NCBI taxonomy): domain Eukaryota; kingdom Metazoa; phylum Chordata; class Lepidosauria; order Squamata; family Lacertidae; genus Podarcis; species Podarcis siculus. The sequence continues at coordinate 3,163,027 of JAXCMG010000060.1, forward strand.
GAATCTTCAGGTGTGATTCCTGCATTGCAGGGGGTTGGACTAGATGACCCTTGGGGTACCTCCCAAATCTTCTGAGGTTCTGCCTTCTTACTTCACATCACCTCCCCCCCCAAAAAAATCCCACCCTTAAAAAAAATTAAAAAATACTTTTATTTTGCTTTAAACAAATACAGATAAATATAAACAACCAAAATTACAAAAGAAAAATTCTTAATAATAGTAATAATGAAAAAAGCTTTTAAAAACTACAAAAAATATCGAAGTACATGGCATAGAATATAAGACATTATGGGAAAGGAAAAAGGAAAAAGAAAGGAGGAGGGGGAGAAGGGAAAAAGGGAAAAGAAAAAAGAAGAAAAGAAGAGGGGTGGGGAGAAAAAAGAAGAAATAAAGAAGAAGACAAAAACACAATAATAATAACAATAATTTATTATTTATAACCAGCCCATCTGGCTGGGCTTCCCCAGCCACTCTGAGCGGCTTCCAACAAAACACTAAAATATTAAAATAAATATTAAACATTAAAAGCTTCCTAAACAGGGCTGCCTTCAGATGTCTTCTAAAAGTTTGGTAGTTATTTTTCTCTTTGACATCTGATGGGAGGGTGTTCCACAGGGTGGGTGCCACTACCAAGAAGGCCCTCTGCCTGGTTCCCTGTAACCTCACTTCTCACAGTGAGGGAACCACCAGAAGGCCCTCGGAGCTGGACCTTAGTGTCCGGGCAGAACAATGGGGGTGGAGACGCTCCTTCAAGGAGGCTCATCTATTGTACGCTTCCGTCAAGGTCACAACAGATCATTGTTCTTATCCATTCTCTCCATCTGCTTTCCATTGAATCCCTCATCTTTGGTATCAGGGAACATTTCCCTATGCAGCATCATTCTAAACATAACCAGGTCTTTCTTGATGAACCCTTGTCCCCTAGATAATTATTTAAACATTCCCATTCTTCTTTCACCATCTTTGTAGGTTCATCTCTTATTGCATCTGTCAGCTTTGTGAGATCCAAGTATCCGCACAACTTGACTACCCATCCATCTTAACACGACACTGTCAAAGTGTTGACTGTAAGCTTCCCGGGGCAAAGATCCGGTCCCCTGTTCTCCGTTTGTTTTCCTGAAAAGTGCCTTGCTCCGTCGATCACCGCACGTCTTCTGGCCTTGCAGAGAACAGGCCCGTCCCCTGAGATAGGAGAGGAGGGTCTGGGCTCTGGCCTATTTGGGAAGCATCCAAAGTTGTTATCCATCTGGTTTGAGGCTGGGCTTGGCAGCCCTCTCTCTCTGTCAAAGCAGCTGCCCTTTTGCTAAGTTGGGGGCAGATCAGCAACCAGCCCTTTCTGGCATCAGCCGAACAAGCCGAACAAACAGGCAGATCGGTCCATTCCAGTTTCTATTTTCCTCCTGATTTCAGCAATTTCCAGTTCACCACATGCCTGCATCAAAAAAAGTTGTTGTGGAAATTCATTAGCATTTGTGTTCAGTTTTGACTAATACACACCTATATGCAACCAGTCTCCCCTAATTTGTTTGTGTGTGTGTTGTTTTTAGCCTGCAAACTTCCCCCTGATGAATGTATTTCTGTACAGTGGTATCTCGGGTTACATACGCTTCAGGTTACATACGCTTCAGGTTACAGACTCCACTACCCAAAAATAGTGCTTCAAGTTAAGAACTTTGCTTCAGGATGAGAACAGAAATCGTGCTCCGGTGGAGCGGTGGCAGCGGGAGGCCCCATTAGCTAAAGTGATGCTTCAGGTTAATAATAATAATAATAAATAATAAATTTTATTTATATCCCGCCCTCCCCAGCCGAAGCCGGGCTCAGGGCGGCTAACAACAATAAAACAGTACAAAAATACAGCCCAAACAACACTCTAAAATCATTCATTATAAAATTGATTCAAATCAAGCCACTGGCAATCATTGTGCCAGAGCTCCACGAAGATTGCCGAGGGAGTGAGTCAGGCTGTGCCCTGGCCAAAGGCCTGGCGGAACAGCTCTGTCTTGCAGGCCCTGCGGAAAGATGTCAAGTCCCACAGGGCCCTAGTCTCTTGGGATAGAGCGTTCCACCAGATAGGGGCCACAGCCGAAAAAGCCCTGGCTCTAGTTGAGGCCAGCCTAACCTCCCTGTGGCCTGGGACCTTCAAGATGTTTTTATTTGAAGACCATAAGTTTCTCTGTGGGGCATACCAGGAGAGGCGGTCCCGTAGGTACGAGGGTCCTAGGCCGTATAGGGCTTTAAAGGTTAAAACCAGCACCTTAAACCTGATCCTGTACTCCACCGGGAGCCAGTGCAGCTGGTATAGCACCGGGTGAATGTGGTCTCGCAGCGAAGACCCCGTAAGGAGTCTCGCTGCAGCATTCTGCACCCGCTGGAGTTTCTGGGTCAGTCTCAAGGGCAGCCCCACGTAGAGCGAGTTACAATAATCCAGTCTGGAGGTGACCGTCGCGTGGATCACAGTGGCTAGGTCAGGGCGAGAGAGGTAAGGAGCCAACTGCTTACCTTGGCGGAGATGGAAAAATGCCGCCTTTGTTATAGCTGAAAGAACAGTTTCAGGTTAATAACGGACCTCCGGAATGAATTACCGTATTTTTTACTCTATAAGACTCACTTTTCCCCTCCTAAAAAGTAAGGGGAAATGTGTGTGCGTCTTATGGAGCAAGTGCAGGCTGCACAGATATCCCAGAAGCCAGAACAGCAAGAGGGATTGCGGCTTTCACTGCGCAGTGATCCTTCTTGTTGTTCTGGCTTCTGAGATTCAGAATATTTTTTTTCTTGTTTTCCTCCTCCAAAAACTAGGTGCGTCTTGTGGTCTGGTGCGTCTTATAGGGCGAAAAATACGGCAAGTACTTAACCCGAAGTACCACTGTATATGGTTTTGGTGGGGGGTTTTTTGGCTTTTTGCTTGGAGAACTGCATTGCAAAATTTGGAGGAGTGCGGACTTTGAAGGAAAGCTGCTTTGTTTTCCAGTCTGCAAATTGTTTTTGCATGTTTGGATTAGGTCGATTCACATCAAAATTTCTCTCCCCATCCCTATGGGACTCTGAGTGCTGAGGTGAAGGTAAAGGTAAAGGACCCCTGGACGGTTAAGTCCAGTCCAAGGCGACTATGGGGTTACGGCACTCATCTTGTTTTCAGGCCGAGGGAGCCTGTGTTTGTCCGTAGATGGCTTTCCAGGTCTTGTGGCCAGCAGGACTAAACCGCTTCTGGTGCAACAGGACACTGTGACGGAAGCCAGAGTGCATGGAAATGCCGTTTACCTTCCCACCGCAGTGGTATCTATTTATCTACTTGCACTGGCATGTTTTCAAACTGCTAGGTTGGCAGCAGCAGGGACAGAACAATGGGAGCTCACTCCATTGCAGGGATTCGAACCACTGACCTTCCGATTGGCAAGCCCAAAAGGCTCAGTGATTTAGACCACAGCACCACTAGGCAACCCATACCAATGGGGAGGCCAATAGTTGCATAACAGAGCCTGTGCTTCAATCCTGGGGTGGTTTAATCATAGAACAGTAGAATTGGTAGAGATCTCCAAGGGTCATCTAGTCCAACCCCCTGTAATGTAGGATGCGGGTGGCACTGTGGTCTAAACCACTGAGCCTTTTGGGCTTGCCGATCAGAAGCTTGGCAGTTCGAATCCCCACAAAGGGGTGCTCTCCCTTTGCTCTGTCCCAGCTCCTGCCAACCTAGCAGTTCGAAAGCACATCAGCGCAAGTAGATAAATAGGTACCACTGTGGTGGGAAGGTAAACGGCATTTCCAAGCACTCTGGTTTCCGTCACAGTATTCTGTTGTGCCAGAAGCAGTTTATTCATGCTGGCCACATGACTCGAAAAGCTGTCTGTGGTCTAGCACCGGCTCGCTTGGCCTGAAAACAAGATGAGCGTCACAACCCCATAGCCACCTGACTGGACTTAACCGGTCCTTTACCATTTTTTTGCCTTAATGAAGGAATCTCAACTAAAGCATCTATGACAGATGGCCACCCAACCTCTGCTTTGAAACCTCCAAGGAAGGAGAGCCCACAATCTCCTGAGGGAGACCATTCAACTGTCGAACAGCTCTTTCCATCAGAAAGTTCTTCCTGATGTTTAGTTTGGATCTCCTTTCTTGAAATTTGTAACCATTGGTTTGGGTCCTACCCCACAGAGCAGAAGAAAACATGCTTGTTCCCTCTTCCATGGGACAGCCCTTGAGATATTGGAAGATGGCTCTCATATCTCCTCTGAGTCTCCTCTTTTCCAGGCTAAACATTCCCAGCTCCTTCAACCGTTCCTCATCAGGCTTGGTTTCCAGACCCTTCATCGTCTTGATCTCCCAGTAGTTCAAACTTCTCCATCTCCTGAGATGGCACCTTCTACATGCAAGTTCTGCTGCTGAGCTAGGATGACGCTTCCCCCATTTTCCTGACTGGATTCTTCCGTGTGTCTCCCGCAGGTGAAAAGATGGAGAACAAAGCCATGTACCTCCATACCTTTGGCGAGAGAGAGAACGGGTCCGTCTTCGAGGAGCAGTTTGATGGAAAGAACCTCTCCAAGCTGAACCTCTGCGATGACGGTAAGTAATGGGTCCAAGGCAGGAGGCAGCTCTGTGTGAGATCTTCTTTGTTTTGAGGGTTCAAGGAGCAGGGATGGCTGAATGGGAATGGCTGTGGAAAAGAGATATCAAATTTATGGCATGCTATAATTTAAGAGTGGTGCTGTGGGTTAAATCACAGAGCCTAGGACTTGCCGATCAGAAGGTCGGCGGTTCGAATCCCCACGACGGGGTGAGCTCCCGTTGCTCGGTCCCAGCTCCTGCCAACCTAGCAGTTTGAAAGCACATCGAAGTGCAATTAGATAAATAGGTACCGCTCCGGCGGGAAGGTAAACGGCGTTTCCATGCTCTGCTCTGGTTCGCCAGAAGCGGCTTAGTCATGCTGGCCACATGACCCAGAAGCTGTACGCCAGCTCCCTTGGCCAATAAAGTGAGATGAGCGCCGCAGCCCCACAGTCGGTCACGACTGGACCTAATGGTCAGGGGTCCCTTTACCTTTATAATTTAAGAGAGAATGTAATGAAAATGCAATACAGGTGGTACCTGACCCCGGCCAGATTGGCAAAAATGTACAAAAACTGTAGTGATGTCTGCTGGAGATGCAACAAAGGGGCATGAACCTTTCTACATATGTGATGGGAGTGCAAAGAGATAGTGGGATTCTGATAAAATATCAATAATGAACTGGAAAAGATGTTTAGATTTTCATTTGGGGGGAAAACCAGAATCCTTTCTCCTAGGCATCACGTCAGAGGAAATAAAAAGAACGGTCAGACCAATATTTGTGTATGCAACTACGGCGGCAAGGTTGTTGATTGCCAAAATGGGAAAAGCAGCAGCTTCCCAACTAAAACAGACTGGTTATCTAAAATGATGGAATACTTCCATATTGCTGAACTAACAGGGAGGATAAGAGGAGATGAGATCTGGTACAAAAAGTAAATAAGGAGTGGGCTATCTTTAAGGAATACATCAAAATTTATGTGGAAAAAGTAGGATTTCTGACAGATACTGAGTGAATCCAGAAAAGGATTAGGGTGAAAGAAGAGTAAAGTCAAGACAGAAGAAGAGATTAAAGAAACAATGAAATGAGTTTAAGCTACCGGGTAGTTGGAAAAATAAAGTAGCCTAACAAGAACGGCTGGAAGTCAAGTCACTTGGTGGGTGTCTGTGTGATGGTAGGTGTGTAGGTATGTTGATATGTACAGCATAGGTAGGTATTATGTAGAGTAATGCAGGTATGTTTTATGTTATGAAAATAAGGTAGGTGTTGTGTACGTGTATTGTGTAAATGTATATGTATGTGTTTTATGTTAATAAAATTTAAATAATAAAAAAGGAGCAGGGATGGCTGAGTAATTCAGTTTTTACAATTCCCAATACAAACTGGCCTGATCCAAGGAAAATGGCGCATCCTCTTTTCTTGGAGGTTTTTAAGCAGATGTTGGATGGGCATCTGTCAGGGATTTTTTGGGATTCCTGCATTTCAGGGGGTTGGACTATATGTCTCTGGGGGTCCCATCCAACCCCCATGATTCTATGAAACGTGTGACTCAGGATTTGACTGTCCATCAGGTCACCCTCTTCTCCAAATTTTCTGACACACCTCTAGGCTCACAAAACATATCTCTACTTTTACATTTAAACGTCTGTTGAAATGCAACTTTGTGTGTGAGAGAGGATTTATAAAAGCCTCACGCAGCACCTCACACCAGCTTGCCCTGGCTCCCTTATGAGGAACGGCTAAGGGAGCTGGGCATGTTTAGCCTGGAGAA
>JAXCMG010000060.1:3174340-3187463 GCA_034642415.1 Podarcis siculus
GTTCCAGTTTGTCAGTGTCCTTCTTGAACTGTGGTGCCCAGAACTGGTCAGGGAAGGTTTATCTAGAGGAGCCATAAATGAGCAGAGATGGGGGAAGTCTTTGACCTCCTGGAAGACTTTGCAGAGCCAGGCAAAATCCAGCAAAAAGAGAGTTGAAACTGGACTAAACAGACTAGTAAGCCTCTCATGGAAACTTCCCTGAGCTCTTGGGGGTGTAACAACAATGGTCTGCCTCCCAATTAAGTTCCTTGATTTACTCAGAATGATACGTACAGTAATGACTAAGAGTCGCAGACTGTAGAAATGTTTCTGACCTCTCCCGCTACATATATATGCCAAGAGATTAATGTGTCTTCCATCCTTTGCAAGCTGGCATGAACACCAGATGTAAATAAAGTCTAAATATCTGGGATGAAGCTGGTGAGCTCAGAGTTCCTCTCCATGCTGCAAATATTCATTCTGGGAGGTTATCTTCTGACTGTTCCTTTCTGAGCACAAACAGTTCTTCCTTAGAAAAATGGATTGTTATTGTCATTCTTCTGTTCTGGGTATAAGGACGGGGTATGGAGTCTCTTGGGGGCAGGGAGAGGAATAAAATCTGGTATACAAGATAAGATCTCACGTGTGCCCTAGATGTTTTGCTGCCTGAGGCAAAGGGCGAGATGGAATCCCCCCCCCCACTGGCCCGTTCCACATTCAAGAGTGGATCGGACTGCTCTTTAAATCTGAATTTCCAACACCATACCCGAGGAAAAGCCAATTTTGCAGTGAGTTCAGGGCAGGCCACCTGACTGGTGCTAAGATATCTGTCCCAAAACAGAGGGGAATGCCTGAGGAAAGGACTTCTTCACACACAGCATCATAAGTTCAACTGTGGAACTCTCTGACACAGGAGGCAATGATGGCCAACAACTTAGATGGCTTTAGATGACGATTAGGCAAATTCAAGGAGGAGACAGCTACTGATGGTTGCTAGCGATGAGAGCTATGCTATTTCCGCACAGTTGGAAGCAATTGTGCTTCTGAATTATAGTTGCCGGTAACAGCAGGAGCGGAGAGGGCTTCTGTGCTCAAATCCTCCTCCCAGGTTTCCCAGGGGCATCTGAATGCATGCAGAGGAGGGCAACCAAGAGGATCAAGGGTCTGGAAACCGAGCCTCAAGAGGAACGGTTGCATTTAGCCTGGAAAAGAGGAGACTGGTGTGCTGGGCCCGGGGTTAACCTGAGTAATGCGGTCCAGGTCCTGTCCAGAATCCAATGGTTCCGCGAGGAGTCAGTCCAACAAGGCCAAGGCAGGAAACCAGGCAAGGTCAGGCACAGGATCACAGGCAGGGTCCAGCAAGCAGCAACATTGCTCCCACAACCTGGGGTAGGGTCCGACAGCCTTTTATCTCTGTCGGGGTAACGGCCGGTCCTGATCCCCCGGCAACTCACCTCTCTGTCTCGCCCGAAGGCGAGCACTCCTCCTGCGAGTACTCAGGTCTCTCCTTCTCTCAGACCTCAGTCTCTGCAGCTCGGGAGACGTCAGTGGGTTACTAGACCCAGAGGCCATCTCAGCCTCCCCTGACCCAACTGGTAGTGGAGCAGCTGTAAGTGATGGCCCAGCTGGAGGCAACGAGGTCATCCCCACATCTGGAGCCAGGGCAGGCTCAGGCCCCTGACTCGGCCCAGCTGGGGTTTGTTGCAGGGGAACCTGTGCAGACTGGGGCTCCTCAGGATCAGGCCCCAGAGCGGGTTCAGATGCTGCCTGAGGCTGAGGATCCGGTGCGGACCAAGACTCCTCCGGTTCCGAGTCTGAGCCTGAGTCCCAGGCCATCACAACTGGGAGGAGATACAAGAGCCATCTCAAGGGCTGTCATACAAGGGATGGAGCAAGCCTGTTTTCTCCTGTTCTGCAGGGTAGGACTCGAACCAACGGCGTCAATTCACAAGGAAGGAGATTCTGACTTTCTGACAGTAAGAGCTGTTTGACAGCAAACCAGAGATTTTGGACTCTCCTCCCTTGGAGGTTCTCAAGCAGAGGTTGGATGGGCTCTAGATGACCTTTGGGCACCTTCCATCTCTACAATTCTATGATTCTATCTGGCTGGGCACTGAGGACAGCATGCTGGACAAGATGGGTCACTGGCCTGATCTAGCAGGCTCTTCTTACGTTCTTATAAGATTTCTGAGGAATCTGGGTGTGAGACAGGTGCCTCCCTTTTCCTGATATCAAATCTGTCCCTGATAAGATTGAAAGGCAAATTAATGTCTAACCAGAAAGCCTCCCCAGTGTTATACATATCTAATCTCTCCATCTCCACTTACAAGAATAATTTAGACCTAGGGCCTCAAGTTTCGCAAGTCGTTCTTTCTTCTAATTATGCTTGTGAACAATCTTCTAATAGCCGAGAGGTCACTCAGTGGAGAGGAGAGCGGCCGCAATGACGCAGAAAGCGCACTGAGGATTTATGGAACACGCTTGAGCCGGACGCCAGGCCAAATAAACAGCAGAGTGATTTAGAAAGCCATTCCAAACGGGTTTCTGACAGGAAGGCGGAGGCACGGAAAGGGAGAGTCTTCTCCAACCTGGTGCTCACCAAATGTTTTGGACCACAATTCAAAAAAACACACACAAAAAACCTGCGGAAGACACAGTCATTTGGAATAGGATAGGGAAAGACTGGATGTTGTGCACTGATTGTCTTTGGCTGACTGGCATTGATGGGAGCACATGGAAGGTGGAGCAAGCTTGTTCTCTGTTCCTCCAGAGGGTAGGACTTGAAATAATAATAATAATAATAATAATAATAATAATAATAATAATAATTTATTTATACCCCACCCATCTGGTTGGGCTTCCCAAGCACATTCTGGGCGGCTTCCAACAACATATTAAAATACCATAATGCATCATAAATTAAAAGCTTTCCTAAACAGGGCCGCCTTCAGAGCCAGTGTGGTGTAGTGGTTAAGAACGGTAGTTTCGTAATCTGGGGAACCGGGTTCGCTTCTCCGCTCCTCCACATGCAGCTGCTGGGTGACCTTGGGCCAGTCACACTTCTCTGAAGTCTCTCAGCCCCACTCACCTCACAGAGTGTTTGTTGTGGGGGAGGAAGGGAAAGGAGAATGTTAGCCGCTTTGAGACTCCTGAAAGGGAGTGAAAGGCGGGATATCAAATCCAAACTACTCCTCCTCCTCCTCCTCTTCTTCTTCTTCTTCTTCTTCTTCTTCTTCTTCTTCTTCAAAGTCTGGTAGTTGTTGTTCTCTTTGACATCTGAAGGGAGGACGTTCCACAGGGCGGGTGCCACCACCAAGAAGACCCTCTGCCTGGTTCCCTGTAACTTGGCTTCTTGTAGCAAGGGAATTGCCAGAAGGCCCTCAGAGCTGGACCTCAGTGTCCGGGCTGAACGATGGGGGTGGAGACGCGCCTTCAGGTATAATGGACCAAGGCCATTTAGGGCTTTAAAGGTCAGCACCAACACTTTGAATTGTGCTCGAAAACGTACTGGGAGCCAATGCAGGTCTTTCAATGGCTTCACATTACAAGGAAGGAGACTCTAACCAAACACTAGGAAGAACTACCAGGCGGCAATTGCTGTTCAACAGTGGAACAGTCTCCCACAGACTTTCTTACTTGGAGGTTTTCAACCGAGCTTGGGTAGCCATCTGTTGGATAGTCTTGAACTGAGATTCCTGCATTGAAGGAGACTTGATTACTCTTAGGGTCCCTTCAAACTCTGGAATGATTCTATTATTCAGCCATTTCAGCCATTGCCAGCTATCTCCATTCAAAAGGGAACAGCATGTTCGTTAGGAAGGAGGTTATTTTTCTACTCCCTCTACGTGGGGCTGCCCTTAAGACTGACCCAATCCCCTCTATACAAGATTGGATCCAAAAGCTGACAGAATATGCCGAATTAAATGGTTTATCAGAAAAGATAAAGAATAAATCAAAACAGCAATTTGTTTCTAAATGGGAGGTTTTTAAAGAATATCTGAAAAATAAATATAGTAGTTTAAATTCTGTTGCAGCATTCGAGGAACTTCAGTAATAGTTGCTAGGTAGATAGAAGAAATTAGATTTATTGAGAACAAGTTTAATTATGAAAATGTGTATTGGCAATAAGTAATATGAATTTGAAATATGGAATAGACGGGAAGTTGAGTCTTTAGTGTTAAGACCAATAGATGTTTTATTGTTTGCCAAGAAAATTATGTGTCTATGGTTATTTTTGTAATTTGTGTGTAATTTTGTATTTGTGTTTTTTGTGTGTGTTTTTGCTGTTGTATAAATAAAGATATAAATAAATAAATAAATGGAGACTGACCCAGAAACTCCAGCGGGTGCAGAATGCTGCAGCGAGACTCCTTACAGGGTCCTCGCTGCGGGATCGCATTCACCGCCAGCTGCACTGGCTCCCGGTGGAGTACAGGATCAGGTTTAAGGTGCTGGTTTTAACCTTTAAAGCCCTATATGGCCTAGGACCCTCGTACCTACGGGACTGCCTCTCCTGGTATGCCCCACGGAGGACCTTACGGTCTTCAAATAAAAACACCTTGGAGGTCCCGGGCCACAGGGAGGTTAGGCTGGCCTCAACCAGAGCCAGGGCTTTTTCGGCTGTGGCCCCAATCTGGTGGAACGCTCTGTCCAAGAGACTAGGGGCCTGCGGGACTTGACATCTTCCCGCAGGGCCTGCAAGACGGAGCTGTTCCACCAGACCTTTGGCCAGGGCACAGCCTGACCCCCTCCTTTGGTGATCCTCACAGAACTCTGGCCCAATGGTTGCCATCAATTTGATTCTGAATTGATTTTATAATGAATTGATTTTAGAATGCTATATTATTTTACTGTTTTTAGCCACCCTGAGCCCGGCTTTGGCTGGGGAGGGCGGGATATAAATAAATTTATTATTATTATTATTATTATTATTATTATTATTATTATTATTATTTTGGTGTCATTCAGAGAGAGTCCTGCATAGAATCATAGAAACGTAGAGTTGGAAGGGACCCTGAGCATCATCTAGTCCACCCCCTGCAATGCAGGAATATGCAGCTGTCCCATAAAGGAACCTGCAACCTTGACAATATCTGCACCACACTCTAACCAACTGAGCCATCCAAGTTATCCTATGTGATGGCCTGGGACTCGGGCTCAGACTCGGAGCCAGAGGAGCCTCAGTCCGCACCGGATCCTTTGCCTTAGGCGGCATCTGAACCAAGTCTGGTGCCTGATTCTGAACAGCCCCAGTCTGCACAGGTTCCCCTGCAACAAACACCAGCTGGGCCGAGTCAGGGGCCTGATCCTGCCCTGGCTCCAGATGCGGGGATGACCTCGTTGCCTCCAGCTGGGCCATCACCTACAGCTGCTCCACTACCAGTTGGGTCAGGGGAGGCTGAGGTGGCCTCTGGGTCTAGTCACCCACCGACGTCTCTTGAGCTGCAGAGACTGAGGTCTGAGAGAAGGAGAGACCTGAGTACTAGCAGGAGGAGGGCTCGCCTTCGGGCGAGACAGGGAGGTGAGTCACTGGGGGATCAGGACTACCTGCTACCCCGACAAAGATAAAAGGCTGTCGGACCCCGCCCCAGGTTGTGGGAGCAACATTGCTGTTTGCCAGAACCTGCCTGTGATCCTGTGCCTGACCTAGCCTGGTTTCCTGCCTCATGTCCTGCCTTGGCCCTGTTGGACTGACTCCTCGCGGAACCAGTGGATTCGGGACCTGACTGGGCAGATTTGGCTTTGTGGGGTCCCACCCGAACCCTGAAATTTGCCGGCCAAATTTATTCAGGTGCATAAGTCGTACAGGGCAGTACTTAACGGACCTGTACCGCGTTGCTCAGGTTAACCCCAGGCCCAGCACATCCTAAGTGCATGTACAGCTGCTGGACCATCCATCCCAATCAAGTACCTTCAGTTCATCATGGCATACATTTTGCTTCTTGATTTTGGGTCGTTTCAATTTGATTGGTTCCCACCAATTGGCTATCTTTGCACAAACCTACCCTTTGTAATAAGGAAGAGCCCATCCTTCTAACTATCACATCCCAACACCATGGAAAAAAGATGTTGGCGACAAATGAACACAGAGCGAGTTGTTTCCGAAGCAGAATGGATCGTTGCCAAGCGCAACAGCCGTTGAAGCCTTGGGGTTGGTTTGTGTATTTAAAAGCGTTTGTAAACGGCTTAGTATTTTTTTAAGCCATAAAAAATAAATAAACAGCGTCATGAAAATAAAAACACAACATAAAACCAGTAAGGCAGGGAAATAAAAACAGGAATTTGGGGAATTCAAACAAATAAAAACCGGTTTTAAGGGTCAGGGAAAGTCTGGGCAAAATGAGATGTCTTTACGAGACGTTTGAAGTCACTGATGGATGATGCTTTGTGTATGGCAGAGGGATGGGCCTTCCAGAGTCTATGGGGCAATGGCCGAAAATGTCCATTTTGGGGTCCACTGCTGGTGATCTTCTGTAGGGTGCAGCATAATCATGAGCAGGTGACCTAAGTGATCATACAGGTGTGTACAGGGGCAGGCAGTCTTTCAGGTAACATGGTCCCAAGTTGCTCAGGACCTTGGGTGCCAATCTTCTGTTGCGATCCCTCGTAACCGAGCAAGATTGCCTTCCATAAACACGGTCTTAATTATGAGTCCCTAAGTGACTGTGGATGGGACGCAGGTGGCGCTGTGGGTAAAACCTCAGTGCCTAGGACTTGCCGATCGTATGGTCGGCGGTTCGAATCCCCACAGCGGGGTGAGCTCCCGTCTTTCAGTCCCAGCTCCTGCCCACCTAGCAGTTCGAAAGCACCCCTAAGTGCAAGTAGATAAATAGGGACCGCTTTATAACGGGAAGGTAAACGGCGTTTCCGTGTGCTGCGCTGGTGCTAGCTCACCAGAGCAGCTTCGTCACGCTGGCCACGTGACCCGGAAGTGTCTCCGGACAGCGCTGGCCCCCGGCCTCTTAATTGAGATGGGCGCGATGTTAGGATATTTCCGTTCCACCTTAAGAGGGAGCAGGCTTTTGTGAGTCACAGAGTCTGCGTATTTCCTGTTACAGGATGTTTATGTGTTTGCTATTGCTTTCGTTTTCTCTGTCTGTGTTTGAACGCTGAAGCAGACGGACATGTCTTTCCTTTGTTCTGACCAACGTTGAATAAACTGTAAATATGCTCTCCTGCTGTGCATCTTTTGCTGTGTGAATTCTGCTGAAAGAGTGTGCACTAGCCTAGGAATGTGGATCCAAAGGCTTCGTGCCGCTAAATGCTGACACTGCCTGACTGCGTGACTACGGGAGGCAAATGGATCGTCCGGCAGCCGGCTTGGGGGCTCAGATGGACGTTATCTCCCTGGCAGTATCCCAACAACAAGGTTTCGGGCCCAGATTCCCGGCACTTACAGGAGAGTAAGACAACTGCGTCAGACTGCTGAGGTATGTGGAAAAGTGAAAGCAGCGAAAGCAGAGGCTTTTCTGTTGGGCCGATGCAAAGAGCTTTTGATGTCCGGCAAGGCTTAATTGGCCTGGGAGCCGAGCCAAAAGGCATCGTGATTAATGAGCTGCCACGATAAGGAGTCTTTGAAGGCATAAAGGCTCACGGCTCAAGTAAAAAGCTGGAATGGAGTTTTTCCACGCTTTTGAAGCTTCTGAAGCTGCTGAGTGCCCAAAGTTAAATCAGCACAATTATCAGACCTGGGCAAAATGGTGTGAGAGTTTGCTGCGTCAGTATCGAGTCTGGCATACTGTGAGTGAAGCTCCTCCAGTCCCTCTGACAGAGAAATGGCAGGCCGAGAATTTGAGGGCCATAGACGTAATAGTCTTATCCGTCTCTCTGGAGGAAATAAAGACGCTTGCTGGCAACGTGACGGCACGAAAGATGTGGAATGCTTTGAAAGCTGCCCATCTGCCAATCATCCCAGCTCAGAGTTTGAATGCCCAGAGTTTGACTGCATCGGAGGTCCTGGCTGTTTCCCAGAATGCGAGTGAATGCAGGGATGCTGAGGGCACCGGTTGCAAGCTGCAGGGGGAGCTGACTGTGATGTCATCCCAGGCAGCATTCCAGCCTCCAGGGGGAGCCAAGGAGACGGCAGCTGAGAGCTCTGTTTCTCATGGGAACCAAGGCCATCGTCTTTGCAGAGGCCGGAAGGCCAGAGGTAAACAGAGACAGATGCCTGCAGATGGCCCGAAGCAGAAGGGGGGTGAAGAGCCCACGCCAGTGGAAAACAAGGCTTTGTTAGCTGGCACTGCTTCACCAAAGGCTAAAGGCAAGTCTCATGGCCAGGAGCAGGGGGGCAAGCTGCAAAAGCCCACACCGGTGGACAACAAGGTTTTGCTTGCTGCAAAGACTACTCCAAAGGCTAAGGCCAGGTTTATTGTGGACTCTGGTGCGAGCCGCCATCTTTCAAAGGATAAGCACCTATTTATCTCCTTCTCGCCTCAAGAAGGAGAGATCCACCTGGCTGATGGAAGGACGTTGCAAATTGCAGGAGAAGGGACTGTGAAACTTGCAAGTTTGCATACAACCATCAGAAATGTACTGTATGTCCCAGGAGCTGCGGATAACTTGCTTAGCGTCCCACAGCTGACTGGGCGTGGTTTTGAGATATCCTTCAAGAGGAGTGTCTGTGTCATCAGGAAAGGCAAAGAGGACATTTTGCATGCAAAGTTTATAGATGGTTTATTCTGTATAACTTATGATGACAATGCTGTTGTGTCTAATGCTGATTCTTGTTGTGTTGCACAAACTAACAAGGTTCTTCATGCAGGATGCATTCACGATGCACATCGAAGATTTTGTCACATGTCTTGGCAGGCGCTGGCCAAGATGCCAGGGTTGGTTGAAGGTTTGAAAATCAAACCTTGTAAGTATCACATGAAATGTGTATCTTGTGCAGAGAACAAGGTGAAGGTTGCTCCAAAAGGCAAAGAGTCTAGCAGGCAGGCTTCCAAACCCTACCAGCTAGTGCACGCAGACCTGGTTGGTCCTCTTGCGCCCTCTTTGGGAAGAGCAAGGTACTTCATGGTTCTAATTGATTCTTTTTCCAGGTACATTCATGTGTTTATGCTCGAGCAGAAGTCACAAGCGTTTCCTAGGTTCAAAGCATTCTGTGCTTGGTTGGAGAATGCTCACGGTAAACGCATCGGCTGTCTGTTTACTGATCGGGGCGGGGAATTCACTTCTCAGCAGTTTGAAGCTTTCCTGACTGAGAAGGGAATCCAGCATGACATGTCAACGC
Source organism: Podarcis siculus (assembly GCA_034642415.1). Taxonomy (NCBI): domain Eukaryota; kingdom Metazoa; phylum Chordata; class Lepidosauria; order Squamata; family Lacertidae; genus Podarcis; species Podarcis siculus. Next base: position 3,183,552 of record JAXCMG010000060.1, read on the forward strand.
CTAGATCGCCATGGATGAATGGGCTTGCGGAGCGAGCAAATCAAACGTTGCTGCAAGGAATGAAAACCTTGTTGCATGATGCCAACCTCCCTGATAAGTTTTGGGGGGAAGCTCTGTCGACGGTAGTTTATACCTATAATCGCAGACTGTCGTCACCTATTGGTTGTACCCCGTACGAGAAGATGTTTGGTAAGAAACCGAACATCAAGCACTTGAGAATCTTCGGTTCTGACATGTGGGCACACTCCCCGCAGAGCAACAAGCTTGGGAAGCGTGGGGCACATGGTTTGTTCATGGGGTACGAAAAAGGTGCATACAGGGTATGGATGACTGACTCTAAATCCATTAAGTTCACAAGGAGTGTTGAGTACAATCCTAAGTGGGGGGAAAATGTGGGAATTTTCCAGAGTTACCCAGAGGAGGATGAAGGTGATGTGAATAAAGCAGATCATGCTGAGAAAGCTGAGGAAACTGAGGATGAGGATGATGATGATGATGATGATCAGAGTTCGGATTCCAGTTCAGTGGGCGGCGCTGCTGCTGGTGTCAGTGACAGTGATGACACAGCAGACTACAAGAGCGCAAAGGCCTCAGTCAGACCATCTGATGCGTCTGACAATGAACTGGAAGAACCACTGTTCACCATTGGTCATTTTTCTCCTAAGAAGGAGGAGATGAGTCCAGAAGACTTGCGACTGGTTCGCAGGTCTGAAAGGGCGACAAAAGGCAGACCTCCAAAGAGATTTGCTGATGAGTTTGCTAAGACAGCAACTGCTGTTCTTAGTAGCTCAGAGAAGTTGTGGGAACCTTCAAGCTTCAAAGAGGTTCAGGAGTTAACCTCTAAAGATGCTGAGCCTTGGCTTAATGCCATGAAAGCTGAAGTTGATTCCTTGAACAGGAACCAAACTTGGGAGCTGGTACCGGTAGTCCCAGGTATGAGACTGGTTGGCAGCAAATGGGTCTTCAAGGCCAAGACAGACCAGAATGGCAAGGTTGTCAGACACAAAGCCAGATTGGTTGCCAGAGGTTTTTCACAGGTACCAGGACAGGATTACCACGAGACCTACTCACCCACCGTCAAATATGAGAGCATTCGGCTGATGCTCAAGATCGCTGCGGAGGAGAAACTGCATGTTTCCCATCATGACATTAATACAGCTTTTTTGTACGGGATTTTGAACGAGGAGCTGTTTATGCTTCCACCTGATGGCATGCAGATACAGAAGGGAATGGTCTGTAAACTGCGGAAATCCTTATATGGTCTCAAGCAGAGTGCTAGGTGTTGGAACACAAAACTCACTGAAACGTTGCTTTCTCTAGGTTTTCACCAGGGCAAAGCTGATCCATGTGTGTTTATCAAGGAGGAGGGGCAAAACAAACTGTATTGTTTATGTTTTGTTGATGATCTTCTGATGTTTTGGAAGAATCAGGCTTTCTATCAAAGCACCCTAGCTCAGCTGAAGGAGCACTTTGACATGAAGGATCTTGGTGAGGTATCCAACTATCTTTCTCTGCAGGTGGAGAAGGACCAAGCAGGTAATTTTCTGGTACACCAAACACAGAAAATTGCTGATGTATTAACCAGGTTGAATTTGGTTGATGCAAACCCAGCAGACACACCGATGGTGACAGGTTACCAGGTAGATAGTACTGCTGAAGCGTTTTCTGACACAACGCTGTACAGATGCATTCTAGGCAAGTTGAATTTCATTGCTAGATGCTCAAGACCTGACATTGCTGTAAGCACTAACCTGCTTAGCAGACATGCTAACAATCCTACTGTTCAGGATTGGAAAGCTCTGAAGCGCATAGCCCGCTATTTGAAAGGGACTATGCACTACAGGCTGAGGTTCACCAGTCAGAAGACTGGAGGTCTTGAAATCTTTGCAGATGCAAGTTTTGGAAGTGACACCACGGATGGTACAAGCACTTCTGGAGTATGCTACATGTACAACCACTGCCTGTTTGACTGGTTGTGCAAGAAGCAAACAACAGTGAGCCTAAGTTCCTGTGAAGCAGAACTCAATGCTCTGTCATTTTCACTCATGGATTGTGAATGGTTGATGCAACTGTTTAAGGACATCGGGGTTTCTGTGAAATGTCCTATACAAGTGTATCAAGACAATAGATCGTGTTTGGCTTTGCTGAACTCCGAGAGTTGCAAGCAAAGAACCAAGTACTTGCAGATTAAGCTACATCGTGCAAGAGAGTGTATTCAGAAAGGACTGATTCAGGTGTCCTACATGCCAGGAAATGAAATTCCTGCTGATCTGTTGTCTAAGGTTGTTAACAGAGAACAACTTAAGGTTTACGTACAGAGGTTGCAATTGGGTTGAACCACAGGTACTACAGGTTACACGGAAAGGGGGAGGATGTTAGGATATTTCCGTTCCACCTTAAGAGGGAGCAGGCTTTTGTGAGTCACAGAGTCTGCGTATTTCCTGTTACAGGATGTTTATGTGTTTGCTATTGCTTTCGTTTTCTCTGTCTGTGTTTGAACGCTGAAGCAGACGGACATGTCTTTCCTTTGTTCTGACCAACGTTGAATAAACTGTAAATATGCTCTCCTGCTGTGCATCTTTTGCTGTGTGAATTCTGCTGAAAGAGTGTGCACTAGCCTAGGAATGTGGATCCAAAGGCTTCGTGCCGCTAAATGCTGACACTGCCTGACTGCGTGACTACGGGAGGCAAATGGATCGTCCGGCAGCCGGCTTGGGGGCTCAGATGGACGTTATCTCCCTGGCAGTATCCCAACACGCACAACCCTAGAGTCTGTCAAGACTAGCCCGTACGGGCAGGGGTACCTTTACCTTTACTAAGTGACTGTGGAGGCGAGATGAGCGCCGCAACCCCAGAGTCTCCTGAGACTGGACCTAATGGTCAGGGGTCCCTTTACCTTTAAACAATCACTGGGAAAGGTTGGGGATCATTTTGCAGGGGCTTTCTGCAAAACTGCCCAGCCAGTCGCAGTTCTCTGATACACTGGAAAGCCCTTTTGCAAAACCTACCAGGGACATGCAGCACCGGCATGCAGCACCGAGGGAGGGAACTATTTATCTGCCCATTTCCAAACCCACCTCTCCAGCTGCTGTTCTGGCTTCCTGGCAAGAGCTGGGAGATTCTCCCAGAGGGCAAATTTTCACCTCATTTGGCAACCTCTGGACTCAGGTTCTTCTCCCGACTTAGTTACTGCTGCCTGTTTGTCAAAACACCACCTGGGTCTACTGCTGTTCTGCAGCCACCTCTGTGCTGAGCCATAGAGCAAAATTGAGGGGAGGGGGTCTCCTTGCCCACCCCAGTTCAGCTCTTTCCTCCATTGACATGATGTCCCAGCAACCAGAATGAGAGAAGCGCCTTTTCTATAAGGCTTCAACCTGCTTATCCCCAATGAGGAGTCCAGCTGCGATCTGCAATCCCCTTCTGCAGCAAGCAGCTCATATTCCGACTCTGTAGATATTAAAACTCGCAAAATAATAATAATGACCTCATAGTTTAGAGGATATTAGGAACTAAATTATGTTCGCCGATGACAAGTGCTGGAAATTAAGCTTTGCTCCTGGGGAATGGGCAGTTTGGTTGCTACTAAACGAAGCTGAGAAGTTGTGGAACTTCTATCACAGGGCTGGGCAGATTTGGCTTTGGGGGGTCCCACCCGAACCCTGAAATTTGCCGGCCAAATTTACTCAGGTGCATAAGTCGTACAGGGCAGTACTTAACGAAATAGCTGCACGAGCAGAATGTCTTCTGCTTGTACAAGGGGACCTCTCCTCCTCTTCCTCCCATTCACACCTCACCTGCCAAATCTGTTCCAGAAGGTTGGGTAAGACCCAGAACAGATTTAGGGGGAGAAGAAGAAGAAGAAGAAGAAGAAGAAGAAGAAGAAGAAGAAGAAGAAGAAGAAGAAGAAGAAGA